>JBCFYV010003810.1:0-26103 GCA_039000515.1 Timema cristinae
ACCCCCCTACGGGCCCTTACTACGGTAGAAAGTAAAACATTTAATAGGTTAAAATACATATTTTAATTTTATTAAAAAATAACAAACCGTGTAAAACAACAAGTTGCCATGGCCTTACAGGTCTTACTAAAGTGTTTAAAAACAAATAAATCATAGCAATTTATAACATGCGTAGTGCGTTTCAAAAGTTTAAGGAATTTAATGATATATTATAAACTTGTATATAAAAGACCAATAAAATAAACAAAATAGTTACTATTATTTAAAGAAACTTTTCTAAATGATATACAAACTTCTAACTCACCACAGTGAATTAAGATAAAATAAAATCAAAAAGATCAAAAGTTTAAATTACTAAATATTACAAAAATTGCAAAGAGCTTAAAAAGCCTCTTTTAAATGGCTTACAACGCGTCAGATTTACACCAGAGAACACAGAAAAAAAACTTTTAAATATATGGAATAAATTTAAATATCACACCAGATATTTACTTAAAGTTTTAACTCCTAAAAATTATACAAGATCACATAGATCTTAATGAGCCTCTTTTAAATGGTTCACAACACGTCAGATTCACACCATCGAATACAGACAAAACAGTTTTAATTTATGAATAAATTTAAATTAAATATTGTGGCAGATATTTACTTCAAGCACAAAAGTTTGACTTCCCGACTAAACTCAAACCTTCGCGGGATCATTACCCTCATCACTTTTAAAGAATTAAACAAAATTCCCACATTTAAATATTTAATATTTACAGAACTTGTAATCTTGTCTAAATGAACCTGCGAATATTAAAGTAAAAACCATATTAACCCACAAAAATAAGTTTCTTAACATTAACTTCAAAGCAAATGAAGTCTTCACAATAACCATTAAAAGAAACATTATCATTTAAAGAATTTAAATTACTGATAACCACAAAAGCAAAAATTTAATATATAACCTAAATATAGCAAGACATAAAAAAAATAATGAAATAATGTGGCTATCTATTTAAACCAAGAAAATACAAAGATACTAGCGCCCAAGCAGCAACAGGAAACATTAAGTGTTCCATCACAGAATTTACGTTTAAAAAATAAAAGTTTTTAGCAAAATAATACCGATGCCTACACTGACAGATCTCCAAAACAAATCAAACCAAAGTATTTAAGAAATTCAAACCCTTCGCAGCAATTTATATTTTATAGTTTTAAACAAAGATATTATAAACCATCCTGGCTATTTAACGTCCTAGTTCTGAATAGGACTTCTCATGGAAGAGGCGGATGTAATAGTCTATGATATAGTCTGTGATCCCTCGTTATATAGGTCTAGTTGCAGGGTGGGAAGGTGGGAGTTCTCCTTTGTTATTACGCCCACTTGCTAACTTCCAAGCTGAAAGTCTTCGTTGTATTTGTCACGTAGGCTGGGTTCTTGTTGTCTGGATTGCCACTGCATTCGACTAGTTCCCAAAACACGAACTCCAAGACACAAGTAAGCTATGCTTGTTTGGTCATGTATGCCATCCAGGTGTCCAAAAATATGAGTGGTCTTCTAATAGTACAGTACAAGCCAATAAGAGCATTGCTGACTTTCTCCGTTGAAACATCAGGGTGCCACACAATTGTGGCATGTTTTGGACTTCTCTTCATTCTAGCATTCAGGGTGAGCAGCTGGGCTTGCACGTCGTTCTACTCCAGGGAGATATACGCGTGAGTAGATATCTATATATGACATAATAAGTTCGAGATGTTTAATAATGCTGGATGTCTATGAGTATAAGATTATTTGGGGTAGTATTTTAAAGCTAGCTGGTACTATTGGTATTTATATTGCAGGATGTCTATGAATATTAGCTTATTTAGGGTTGGTAGTAACATTGTCATATTAGAAGTCCACTTCTAATGTTACACTAACCTTTGTCCTTTGACTTTGGACGTCATTCTACAAGACCCCGAGATTGCGGCTCAAAATCTGGCATCACTCTTTGGAGAGAATAATGGTGATAGCTTGTCGTTTGTTGAGTAGCAAGCAACAAAGTTGAAAGGGTTAGGGCTGGGCGACGGGTGT
This sequence comes from Timema cristinae, assembly GCA_039000515.1. Lineage (NCBI taxonomy): Eukaryota > Metazoa > Arthropoda > Insecta > Phasmatodea > Timematidae > Timema > Timema cristinae. The sequence continues at coordinate 2,060 of JBCFYV010003810.1, forward strand.
TGCCTGTTGAATGTAAGGACACTCTGAAAGGGGTAAAGTAGAGGGTTGAGAGGGGTCGGTGTGGGGACTGCCTTAACTACAGCAGCGCACCTCTAGTGAGATGATAATACATGGAACTACTTGAAAGAGAGATTCGCAAAACCTCAAGATATCCATCCGAATCTTAATATACAGCATCTTGAAATGATCAAGGTATATTATACCAGATGGTTGTAAGTACGAGTAGGTTAATGTCCTATGCAAACATAAATCATACCTGAGCCTGTATAGTGTCAATAACAATATGGCTGCCAATATGAGTGGAGTCGAGCATGAGCCGTGCGAAGTAACCACACAGTTGTGTTTCGATGTGTGTACACATGGGTGAGTAAACTCGCATGTTGGGAGAGCGTCTCAGCGATCTTGTTGAGAAACAAGGCCTCTTCTTGGCGACACTTGAGCCTGCTGGCGGTGTACACGCACTTCAGAAGCCATGCTTGGCGCTGACAAAACAGACAAGGATCTTACAAGAAGATCAACAAAACAGAAAACTATGTTTCTGTTTATGTCTCTTTTAAGGCCATAAGTCAAAACAAATGTATTGCACTATCTGAACAAGTGTATAAAGATATAATTGGATAAAAAAATTATTTAAAATAAACAGTGTTCAAGAGATAAATGTGGTCTAACTTAAATTTTACTAATTTGATTAGTTATTGTTAAAGAAAAATTAGTGAATGCACAGTGCTGAAATCAAGCTTAGCATGAAATATATGGGTTCAGGCAAAATCATAATAAGCCTAATTGATTTTAATGTGATATTATTTTATTATCTAAACGTCTAGAAAACCTGAAATCTAGCTATAAATAATAAATAAAATATTAACAGATATTGGCTAAACTCAAAAGGGTTTGACTGACTATTAAATCAACTGATAGTTCAACAGGTAAGATATCGTATAAACCCAATGGGTAGTATGACGCCACGTTAGAAAAAAAAGTAAAATAGTTTAGAAATCAGAAATTACTGCTAGCAAATTTTTGTCATAAAATGAGGCTTATCATGTTCTTGACCCAATTACCTATAAGGTTTATTTGAGATTTGCGGTAGCTAATAATTATAATATGTAAGAAGAAATCCAGTTTTAAAACATAATCAGTTTAATGAGTAATTAAATCACACTAATTTTTAATGATATATAATTAACTTTTTTTTGAGGGTGTACATCTTAGGTCCCCAGCAGCAACCTAGACTAGGATTCGAGATATTTATCCCCAGCCGCAACCTAACTGAGGAGGTGTAACAGTCGTAGTCCCCATGCCTGATCAGGATACACTAATATATTATGATGATACTTAAACAGTGAAAGGATGATGAAGGAAGAATCATGGTTAGATCAATACACAACAGTTGGTGGGTAAATTGGGAAACCATTTAGGAAAGAATCGTCCTCATAAAGAACACATAACTGAATTCGATACTGATATCCAGTAATAGGTAGACAAGTCTAATATGAAGTGACGCGTCAGACTATGCGAACATGAATGAATGTTAAACAAAGTAGTGTAACTCTAGGGTAAATTACACAATGTACATAACATGTTTATTTGAGTTAATTTTGTACTAATATACATATTTATTAAGCCTCGTTTAGAGGTCACTTGACTTAAGGCGTCACACATCAAGCAAATGGATTGATGTGACGTGGAAATTTGGGTTTCAAACCTCAGTAAATTTTTACTAAACGATTTTTTTTTTCCTACAGATGATTACTTATATATTAGTGTTAAGCAAATGTGGGTTACATTTTACATTGGATTATAGTTATGTAGATGTCGGTGTAAGCGCCCCTTATCGTGAGTTATATCCTCAAACATTTGGAAGTGAAAAGGCTATAAATTATTTTCAAAACAAACAGTATAATGATTAAATATGCCAGAGATTGGCACGAACTTACGCAAAATGACCTTAACATGTTTAGGTTACTAGAAGATAGATGTGTTACTTAGTTCAAAAAAATAACACAATATTTATGATGAACAAATGTGTTTTAACACGCCATAAACAAAGTATTATAGATTGCAGATAACTCCCACCTAAGGGTTGACTTTCGAGTGTAATGGAGGCAGAACATGCCACTCTCTCCCCCAAATTACTGTTCTAGAGGTACACCCTTTTGAAGAGGCAAGGCTACAGAAGGGTCCTCACTTTAAATCTTTTCAACATTTATTATTATCTTATACAAATAACTACGTCTAAAAACCATTAAATATTTGCAGAGTTGTATGCAGCATTAATACAACTTTCATCAAATGATGAATATTAATTTTGTATACGGAAAGTAGCTGAACGTTTGAGGTTGGGGGTCGAAAGCCTAGATTGAGTATTTCATTTTAAGTATGACAAAATTTGACTTTTGATAAAGTTCTGAGGACTTAGGCGAGTATGAAAAGTTATGTTGTCAGTTCGGGGGGATGGGGGGGTGGTGGTGGGGGTGGAGGGTTCCCAACACAACCTATGGATGGAGGGGGGGGAGGGTAAATAGCGCGTTTTAGGATGGAATTTATTTCCACTATAACTTCCGACACGTTCATCGTCTTAAGGTAAAAAACAAAGTAAATGGTTTTCTATTAGGTTTAAGGCACAAAACGTTGGCAGCTTAAGTTTAACATATATTTTATACAACAAAACACGTAACAAAGAAGGGGCCTGATCAAGAAGAATAATGTTACATCCAATAAGTTAGTATTTATTTTCTATCATAAACAAATTAAAATCTAGGCTCACAAATACTTTAGTTAAATATTTTAAAAAATTTAAACCTCAAAATAATGTTATTTGTAGCATTGCCGCTGGCTAATACAAAAATTTCAGACAACTACGGAAATTTACCCTATTTATTGATGTTGTATGCGGCCAACTCCAGTGTATACATGCCCGACCCAATTATACACACACACCTGATCAACCCAACGGATCGCGATAAACTGAGACGCGCCCACTAAGGTAGTGATGGGTCGTTCGTGATGCGAGTCATTCAAATTGAACGACTCTTGAACGAGAGCTGTGAACGAACGACCTCTCTCTTCGCGAGCGAGTCATTCGTGCCGCCATTACTAACGACTTTTTCGCTCTCGTTCATCCGCTCTGGAAAGAGTCAAGAGTGTCATTCCCGACTCTCTGTCGTTCTTCGTTCGCTACTAAGAAAAAATTAACTATAAGTGCTTACTATCGTTACTAGATAGCAGTACTGCCTACAATATTAAACTAACTATTTTTCTTGACATTACTTGAACATAATTATGTGAATTGGACACTAAATATTATATACTAAGATTAATTATTATAAGTAATATGAGTAAGTAATATAATTAAAGAATCAAACACAATTAGGATTCGGATAAATTACACATAAAAACTTAATTCGTTCATAAGTTGAAAGGAAAGGGACAGATTTGCACGCTCGGAACGGGAATTGTGAGAACTAGTTAGCGCTCGCTCATCAAGTAATGTTTGGGTAAGGGGTGAAGGATTGGGAGCGAGCGAGCCATGTGGTGAGAACGATATGACTCTTATGAACGACTCTTCATGAACGACTCTTTGAGTGAGCGAGCTTATATAGCTAGCTCACCTCAATGAGCTGGTTCGACCCATCACACACTAAGGTGCTTCACGACGATTCACCAGAGCCCAAAGACCTTAGGTGGAAAATAAGAAACACTCCACCAGTTCCACGACCCGGCTTCTACTAATCACCTAGACCATGGTTCCCAACCTTTTGTGGCCCATCTCCCCTTTCTGGAGGTTAACTAACACCTATCGCCCCTTTTCATTTTCATTGTATGCCTAATTTTAATTTAAAGTAAAGTGTAAATAATAAAGCAGTTTAATTATTTTAAACAATTTTATTACCGTATATAAAAACAACCAAAGCAGTTTTATCAGGTCACTCTTAAATACAATAGAAAAAAATATATTAAAATGTACATTTTTTACAGATTTTTTTTAAGAACAAAGAAGTGAAATAATTAACTAAAGATCATTGACAGTCATTTAAAAAACGAGTACATGTTTTCATTTTTAAATTGGAATCTGGAAGAATTAAGAAAGTTGACAGTTAAAATTTGAAAAAATAAATGAAAGTTTGAAAACTTTGTTATTGTTTTATTTGACCTTTTCAACGGCTGCCTTGTGCTTGGTAGATTTCAGTAAAGCTTGAATATCCGGCTCTATGTTCGTCAAGTTCAGGCGCAAGTCTCCTTTGAGGCAAATGTCCAACTTATTTCTGTTTTGTGAGGAGCTGGACAACAGAACTAAATCCTTTTTCAACTAAATATGCTGATGGGAACGAGATGAGAAGTGGTTCATGTTTTTCCCCACAGTTGTGGATAAGTGTCGATAAGCTTCACCCATACTAACTCGTAACTGCTCTGCTTGAAAATGATTTTCACCTCACAGTCATACTTCAGATCTAGAAACTCTGTCTGCAAAGAGTTATCAAGCTTATCACAGCTTCAAATGAGATAGGATCTAGAATCCAATCCGGAATTTGTAACTTGGTCAATTCTTCAAATCTTGATTCCATGTCAGTTTTTATCTGGTCAAGGTGACAGTAAAATTAGGATTTTTTCTTCTGTGAGTTCAGGAGTCTCGTTATCTGACACTGAACACTTTTTAAGGTCGGAAACTGAATCAGCTCTTTACAGCCAATATTTACCTTGTGAATATCATACTTGGCGATGAATGATGAAATAATTCCTTTGGCCTTGATAAGGTTCATCTTGTTTCCTCGAAGCCTTATATTGACTTTGTTCATTTTTTCAAAAATATCTGTAAGGTATGCAAGTTACACTTGCATTGCTTCAAATTCTCACTTAAATCAGGATCAGACGTGTTGAGAATCTCAGTAACTGTGTCAAATAATTCGAAGGAATGGCACAAACAGTTTCCTTTGGAAATCCACCTCACGGCCGTATGTAGAAGCAAGCATTCGAATTTCTCATCATTTTCATGGCAAAGTTGTCTGAACAGATGGTCATTGAGGGAATTAGCTTTGATCTTGTTGACACCAGTAATACCAGTTGTAGGGTTTCATGCAGGACACCACTCAATTTTTTTTGCAGCTAAGTGTTGACGATGAATGACACAGTGAATAGTGATGACCTCTGGCACTTCTTTCTTAAGGTGGGATAGAAACCCAGCATGACGACCTGACATGGCAGGAGCACCGTCTGTTGCACAAGTGCTCACGTTTGATAGGGAATCTCTTTTTTCCTCAAAATAATCTTGCACCACTTTAAAAATCGACGATGCCTTCGTATCAGTGATCAAAGTTCTAGTAAACAACAAGTCTTGGTAATTTCCTTTTGTTCATTGATAAACCTTACATAAGCTAATAAAATTGCTTTGTTATCAATCACAGTTTATTCATCAATCTGCAATCCAAATTTACTTTTTTTCAACAAATTGATGAATTTGGATTCAACGTCCGTGGCCAATTTGTCAATTCAACTGGAAACAGTACTGTTGCTCAATGGAACCGATATTACTTATCTTACTAGGGCCTCTCCTAGTATGATATCAATAATTTTTTTGGTAGCAGGTAAACAAGAGTTTAGCCAACTGTGTGAGGTTTAACCACATTTAGCGATCAATAAAGACACCTCGTAAGAAGCAAGAAGACCTTTGTCAAGATCGGTTGCTCGTTTTTTAAATAATTCACTCACATTAGGCCATTTATCAGCTTAGCTTTGAGGTTTTGAAATAACTAAGTTCTTTACTCACTTTACACTGTGTACTCTTGATAAATGATCTTTCATTTGCGAAGGCTTCATGTCTTCATTACTAGTAAATGTGTTATCATACAGAAGACAATGTGGAAATTGCACATTTTGTGGTGACGCGATAAAACCGAATTTTAAATACTCAGATGAGTATTGACGACACCTCTTCTTTTTTGAATCCATTGTGCATGAACTTCTATACTTCAAAATAAACGTACAAAAACAGAAAAAACATGCACAAAAACTGATGGTGAGGCACACAAAGGCTAGTGAAGACTGAAGACGAATGTAAGTCAATGGCAAGTGTGTTGTGATGGCAGGAGGGGGAGGATGGTTGAGTCACCAGTCGGGCCGCGCTGAGCAACAACAGATGGGCATTGTGGAGAGGGGTGAGTGCTGTGAACTCGCCGGCTGAGAATAGCCAGTGACTCGTGCTAACCCGGCAACTTATACGTACAGTACTATATTTTATTTTTCCTCCTTTGAATACTCATCGCACCCAAATCGCCCCCCATTATTTTATTGCCCCCCTGATAATCCAATCCCCACTTGGGGGCGATCGCCCCCAGGTTTGGAACCACTGGTGTAGACCATTCCCTCCAATATTTTGAGGACGTACCACTGGCAACATGGCTGAACATGTGGCTGCTTTAGGATAGAGCCCCGCATATCACTACCGTACAGTGAGACGCTATTTGGACGAATACTATTCCAGGCGATGGATTGGACGCAACAGGCCTGTTTAAAGCCTGGCGCAATATCCTGATCTCACGCCCTGTGACTTCTGGTTGTAGAGCTACATGAGAATAATTATTATGTACTCTCAGCTACACAACATGAGAGAGAATTTGTGGAATGTCATCGTGACTGCTGGAAATACGGTCCAAGTATGCCACCCATATTCCAACGAACACGACAGTCATGCGCAGGAGGGCTGAACCGTGTTGAGTGTGCAATGGTAGAGACTTTGAACATCTTCTATGAACATGCAATGTTCCACTACCCAGGTCAATAAAAAACTCTACGACAAAAATGTTATTCTCTGTCTGACTTGTACCTGTCGTTTCTCGATAAAGAAGTGATCCCCGGCAATGTATTGTTATGAGACTTTAAGTTTCTTTTGCACCACTTTATTATATAAATTTAAATCGTCCTTTTTTATGTCTTAATGTCAAGTACCAGCCAGAGAAATCACGCAAAAATATAATAATTGTGTCTTATCGATATGTTTCCGTACATATCCTGATTAATAGGTTTTCGGGAAAAATATATAAATTATTAATCTAAAAGTATTTTTTAAATTAATTTTTCAGTTTCAAACGGTCCTGTTTATAATCTAACTGTCAAATCAAAAACAAGGTTTTTAAAAAGTTTGATAAAAGTGTTAATTATTGAATCTTTTCCCGCATACATTCTTTATTTACACTACGCCCAATTTTAATGACCCCCCAGCTGACATTTTTGATAAAAAAACTAAAATTCATTTGAAAAACGGAAAACTGTAAACTGTCCACGGCTAGTTCTCGATATTGACCAATACAGTTCCAGGAGTTTGGGGGTTGGGTTCCCCTAGTTACCAAATTTAATTACCAACAAAGTTCCAGGGGGCTTGGATTGTTTCCTAGTTCCCCCAATAAAACCCCAAATTTTCCAGAACTTGGAATTGTTCCTAGTTCCTGATCCCAAACCAACACAGCTCCAGGAGTTTGGGATTTTTCCTATTTCCGATACTTACCAAAAACCTTTTCCAGGACTTGGAAATTGTTCCAAATTTCCCAAATTATTTAACCAAACAAAAGCCCAGGGGGTTTTGGATTGTTCCTATTTTTCCCGTTTACTTCCCCAACACATTTCCAAAGGGGGGCCGGGTTTGTTCCTAGTTCCCGATACTTTCCCAAAACACATTTCCCAAAGGAAAGCTTGGATTGTTCCTATTTCCCCCCTTTACTGACCAATCCCCTTTCCCGGGGAGCTTGGGTTGTTCCAAGTTACCAATTTTTAAACCAAAAAAGGGGGTTTCCAGGGGGTTTGGGGTTTGGGTTCCCTTTGGGTTTCCCAAAAATTTATTACCAACAAAGTTCCAGAAGCTTGGGATTGTTCCTATTTCCCAAAAATCCCAAACCAACACAGCTCCAGGAGCTTGGTTTGTTCCTAGTTCCCAAAAAAAATTTTTTTTAAAAAAACCAACCCCAAAAAGCTCCGGGTGCTTGGATTGTTCCTATTCCCGTACTTCCCAACACATTTTCCGGGAGCTTGGATTGAAAAAATTTCCCCTGATACTGACCAACAAAAGTTCCAGGAACCCCGGGATTGTTCCTAGTTCCCGATATTTTGCCCAAAAACACAGTTCCAGGAGCTTGGTTTGTTCCTAGTTCCCCATACTGCCCAAAACACGGGCCCAGGAGCCGGGAAATTTTTCCCTTTTTTTCCCCGATACGACCAACACAGTTCCGGGAGCCTTAATTGCCCTAGTTCCCCATACTGACCAACACAGTTCCAGGAGCCTGGATTGTTCCATTTCCCACGAAACTGCCCAACAAAGTTCCAGGACCCTTTGGACTTTTCCCCGACACTTTTTTTTTCCTGATCATCTCTTTCCCGACAGTTTGTACAAATTTGGGTTTGCGCATGCACCCCATCCACTAAAAGGGATACCTCTAAAGCCGTTTGTACCGCAAGTAGTTTTGAAAACAAATGAAGAAAGACTCGGGGTTAAAAGGATAAATTTTAACCCTTTTCTGTTTTTCCAACTTTTGATTTAACACATTTTTTTAACTTATTAATGATGGAGTTGAAAAATTTCTTTTTGATAGTGTTTTGATATTAACCTTCTCACAAAAAATAATAGGTTTGGACTGAAATGTGAATTTTTCCAAAATTTGATTTAAAATAATTGCACCTATTCCATTTAAATATTTGGGAAAAATTTTTTTACTGAGAAAATAAACAACATTTTTAAAAAGTTAAAATTTTTCAATGATGTTTTAAATTTTTGTCTATTTAACATATCTGATTTTTGACTAAGGTTTTGGCTGAAAAACCCTATTCCATTGGGGGCTGAACTTTTTCCCCATTGAAATTGGTTAGTATAGGGGTTTGTGAACAAGCTGTAATCCAAAAAATTTTATGATTTTTAATTATTACCCCCGGTGTCTTACTACCCGTTCGATTATACCAAACTTACACTAATGTGAAAATGATAGGCTGATTGTGAGATGAAATGGGGGACCTACATTTTAAACGGGGAATCCGAACCCATGGTGGAGGCCTGGCATTCCACCCATTCACAATTTGTGATTAATACACGTCTTGTGGGAGGTAAAAGGAATGGTTTGGCAATAATTTAAATCTGTGCGGGAAAACCGAGGATTGAACCCCGGGACCCCACACAAAAGCCTGACACCTTACCCTGACCACCAGGTCACCATAAAATGCAGCCCCGTTAATTTAATTACCCAAATTTCATTCTTGGAACAACGAAAGAGGCTTGTTTTTCAGAAAAGAAATATCAGGATAAATAAAAAGGACTAATTCCTAGATACCCTTGACCACAATGCATACTGGAAGTTATTCGGGGAAACACCCTGCTTTGGGTGTTTTGGGCAAAGACCCCCATTGCTGATTTTCAGCAATAAATAGACAAAAAATTTTTATTTTTTTTTTATCTCGAAACAGACATATTACATTTTGGGGTTGACATTTAAAGTTTTACAACGTCTGGACAAATGTAATTTTTTAAGGCGGGAAATTTTTTTCTGTAAATTTCTTCGGGGGTTCCTGATGACAATGCGGTGACATCTCTTATGGCACCTTCCCTGTTTCCCTGGGATCTCTCTGTCTCTCTCTGTCTGGATCTTAAAATTGAGGTTTTATGTGACATTGTACCCTAAATTTATATAATGTAATTTTTTTTTTTAGAAATTTAGATCCCGAAATTTTGTTTAAAGCTATGTTGCAAAACATCAATTAATTGGTCGTTATAAAATGGGCAAATGTAATTTTAATGACGCATACCCTGTTCTGCCCCCTTCTAACAAAAAGTGACTATACCCATGAAGCCACTGCAAAGGCAACACACCCCCAAAAACCCCTGAACTTATCCAAGAATAAAATAAATAAAAAAAGAAATTTCCTTTCCCTTCTGGGTGCATCTTAAAAAAAACACTTTACCCACCAGATCTCAACCCTTCAATTCTTTGGGGTCTAACCTAAGTTTAAAATGCTCTGGTTCCACAGAGGTTTGTTTTATTCAAAGTTTTTAAAGAATTTGCCCGCCATTTGTTGCCTCTCTCTTTTAATTCAAGTGTTTTTTGGGGGGACCTGCACAAAAAAATTTCTTTTTGTACTAATTGTCAACCGATTGATCTGTTCTGATTCTGTGTTCAATATCTTCCTACATGCTTTACCTTTTGGGCGATCCAAAGTGCACAAGAGGATCCGTCACCTGAAAAATATTAATAGGGTGACAAAATTTTTAAGTGAGGAAGAAGAGTGACCCCAAAAAGGCCTTATCTAAATTACTGCGCAATTTGATCATTCCTGAGAGTCCCAGTGTCTTACAAACCAATTGGCAGGATGCGTGGTTTTCACTGTGTTTTTCGGGGGTAGCGTATAAAACCCAACTGAGGACATCACCCTTTATTACTTTGGGGGGGTTTCCCCAACAGAAACCCTTGCTTTTGGAACTGGAAATTCATAATTTTCCCAAACATTAGGCCTAATGAAGCAATTTTATTATAAGTAAGTGTCTTTGCAAATAAATATTCAGCGCACAATTTAATGATGATTTTTTAATGAAATTTTCGTATGGTTTGTTATTTATGTCATTAACAAAACTTATTGCAAAAAATACACATTGTCCCCCTTTTAAAAGATGGAAAAGCTAAATGCATAAAACCTTTAATAATCCCAGCTGAAATTGTTCCACCTCATTGGCCAAATTAATACTAAACGTCACTTGATCATTGATCTTTTTGGTATACTTTTATACATTGTAAACGGCTGGGACTCCCCTTTTTCATGAATTTTTAATTTTAAAAAAAATTTTTAGACACAGGTGCGATTTTAGTTTTTTTCCCAAATAAATTTATATATTTTTTTTTGGTCCCGGGATTAAGCGGGAATACAGCCACTTTTCGTCTACCCAACGTTAAAAAAATTCCCACGTAATATTTAAGTAAAGATAAAGAAGCATTGTATAAAAACACTATTTAATTTGTCTTTTGAGGACCTGGTGGTATGAGGGGAAGCTTTTAGACTTCTGTGCTTTGGGGGGCCGGGGTTCAATCCCCGGTCCGGAAAGGATTTATCTGATTGCCCCAAAACCCTTTATTCACCTCTGAAAAGATGAAATTAATCACAACTTTGAATGTCGGGAATGCCAGGCATCCCCCGTGGTTTGGGTTCCACGTTTAAAATGTAGGTCCTCCATTTCCCTCTCACAATCAAACCCCAACAAACACATTTGCGAAGTGCGTATAAAACCCCAACGGGTTTGTAAGACATGGTTTTTAATAAAATAAAAAATAATAATAATAAAAAAATAAAATAATTTGTCTATAAAAACGGGGCTATAAAAATGTTGACAATTTTAAAAAAACAGAGGGGACAAAAAAACTACAATTTTAAAAACCTAAACAAAACATGATTAGAGACATAAAATAAATAACAACTATGTTTTTGGAACAATAACTAACAAGTCCATCTATTGAAACAATAAAACATTCTCCCACCTTGAGTTTCTAACTTAAAACAACAACACAAATTAAATAATTTTCACAGACAATATCACTTTGACGAAGTTCAGAGTATTTGAGTCATTGTTCTAACACTTTAACACAAAACGAAATAATTTCATTATGTTAAATATTTTGCTGGAGTAGAAATCTTCCTTCCCTTTACAATCCAGAACCTTTCTCTAAGCAAGCTCAAAAGACCTTACATTCCACATGGTTTGCCTTGATATGTGTTTCATGAATCAATCTGGTGCCCACTGGATGATCAGAAGGTAATGAGGTTGGATATCTAAAATCTAACACATCCTTCAGTTCCGATATTCATGTTTTCAGACGTAGAACATCTCTGGTCTCCACAAATAAATTCAGTGATTTGACAGGTTCATATTTCGAGATATGAATTGATTCATTCTGAACAAATTAATAAAAAGGACTTTGCCTCATACACTTGAATGATAAGATCTTCCCTTGTCTTCGATTGCTTTCTACAATTACGAATGAATCTTAGCACCCATCCCACAGACGGAGAATTGTATGGTACTGATAAAAGAATCAGTAATACCACTCACCGTTGGTGCACACATTTGGTAGAGTCGTAACCGTTCTTTCCTTTATTCTTGGTAAGACAACTTCTTCCTCAACTGAAAACAATTTTCATAGGTCATTGATCTGGAGGCAGATTTAGCCATTCAGGTCCTTCCCACCATCTCACCTGCATCAATTTCTTAGCAGAGCATTCTCGACTGGCAAGATCTGCTGGTAAGTGGACCTGGAACGGGCCCCGTCTTATTTTGCCTTCAATCGTTCAATCTCTTGAGCCCTATTACGTACAAAATTAGCCTATTGCTCCTCTCATTTGTCCACGCTAAAACCGTACTTGAATCACTCCAGAAACATAAGTCCGACACATTCAAACTAAAATGTTCAATTTTGGAGGAAAACAATATAGCCCCAATAGTAGTGGTTAAGAGTTCCAGACGTGGTATAGTGGTTTTCGTGATAGAAGTTACCCTGGCCTTAGCCTGAATAAGTTGAACTTCAATGAAATGTTCAGTCTCCTATCTCAAATACATAACAGCACCATATGCATCTTGATTGACATCGCAGAACGCGTGCTTCTGCATGATATATTTGGGAATTTCAATTTTGTTTAGATATTGAAGTCCCTTAGTCCATTTTACAAACCTCTCCTTTTCTTTTATAGGAACTTATTTTATCCAGCCCAGCATAGACGTCCCCATCTGTTGAATCAGCAGTTTTGGGATCAATGTTACAGGAGCTATGAAACTAATTGGGCAATACAATTTATTAGTAACAAACAACATTTTCCTCTAGTCACACTCTGCAAATCAATTTGAGGAATAAAGGCTCACTTTTATGGCCAACATATCAGTTCCACGCCTCCAATGCAGACCTAAGACTGGTGACACTTCACTGTTTGTCAACTTCATAGCTAGAATATTTCCATACTCTCAAATCAAATTTTGCTTCAAGCAACAAAGCAGTTGATTCTGTCATAAACTTAGGTAGCTCTTTAACCTAATCTATACTCGAGACACAATTGTCAACATTAAAACCTTATGAGATTTTTTAGTCGTTTTCTGGGAATACATGCTAGTCCCAAAACAGTTCTTTTCACAATCTCTCAAGACTGAATCTAGATGGTGTTCAATTACACCTCCTAACAGAAAAGGACTGGGTGAAATGCCAAAAACCACATATGTATGTCTTAGGACTAAGCTTTCCCTATTCGGTGTTTTCCACAATAATCGTATGAAATCTGGATCTCGTTCACAAAGTATAGTCTGCAAGAAAGCTTTCTTTATCAGCAATAACACCAATAGCTCCCACTCTGAAGCGAAGCAGAAGACGGAATACGTTCAATCAAGTTCGGGCCCTTCCTCTAGGCAATCATTCAGTGAAGGACAGGAATTGATCTTTGCTGAGGCATCAAACACGGGACGAATCTTCGTGGTACCGTGTTCCTTGATCACTGGTCGGTGGGGAAGATAATGTCCCTCATTACACTTGGCATTAACCACTTCTTATATGATTCCCTCTCTCTTCCACTCTTCAATCACTTCTATGTAGGCTCTTTCTACTTCAAGAGATTTCAGTTTTCGGAACATCGTTGCCAGAAGCTTCTTGAGCTATTGTGAAGTTTGAAGAGAGAGGGGTGTCCATCCACCCATGGACGTTCAAACATGTAACGACCATCCCCATACCGTTTGACACTTTGTTTAAAATGTTCTATATGTTGCTAATTCTCTTTCAGCCTTTGTCCTTCGCTTCTCTGGATCCTCGATTTCCAAAACATCAAGATTCCAGAGTGTGGAAATAGACATATCTTTAGCAAACAAAGACGTTATTGACATGTTATGATAAAGTGATTTCTTACATCGAACCCTGCCATTAGCGTCCATCCTAAATAGGTGTTCACAGCTAACAAACCAAATTTAAGAACAACTCTTTCACCTGTGAATATTTTTCCCCGTTAAATCGGCCCCAATCAAAACTTCTACCAGTCCAACCTCATCATTTATTTCTACACCCAAGAGTTATAGTTCTATCTGACACAAATCTTTTCTTGCAGAAGGCACAGGACAACATATTTTTGTCCTAATCAAGAACTTCAAAGTTGCATTCATAAATTTTCTTGATGTTTACCAACTTAATTTGAAAAGATTGTTTGAAACTTCACCTGACTAGTTTCCTCCAAACAAAGCATGCTGAGTACGTTCTTCCCCTATTGGTGTGTATCCCTTTCATCCTATCACTTCTTTCAGAATGTATGATTTCTGGGATCCCATGTCTATCAGAGCTTGAACATTTCGATGACCACTTTTTCTTTTCAACCGTACAACAAGAGTTTGAAAAAGTACTTCAGAGAAAGAAGTATTTGCTAATTTACTATCTACAGGAGCCCTTGTACGTTCAGGTAAGTCTTTCTTCAAACTGTCCTTATCCCCTGACTTAAGAAGACTTGTTTCTAGTTTTGGGATAAAGTAGAATACTGTGTTTACCATCACAGATCAAGCACTTTAGTTTACATCTCTTTGCAATGGGTCCACCTTTCAGACAAACAAAACAACAGCAACTCTGACCAATCATTTTAAGCTTTTCATTTATGGTCAATTTTCTGGCTTTAAAACAATCTACAGAAAAAACTTGATTCGTTACAAAATATACACATTGAAGTGTTTGAAGTATTTTTTTTATTTTGGTCACTGATAGAAATAATTATCAAACACTGTAACAATTATGGGGCATAGATTATTCAAACATGTTTTAACGTGTCAAGAATAGTCCCAGCCAAGTAGGTGCTCTGAACGTGTGTTACATATGGCGGCACACCAACTATGAATCTGTCATCGGATGCTCATTTATGCAACATCTATGGCTTTCCATTGTAGTGTGGTTGGTGTAGTTTAACGCTACGCACTGGCTTGTTGGAGTCTCAGTCTAACACCAAGATGTGTTCTGGGTAGTGGACTGTTAGAGTGGCCGGGTGGGTGTCTTGGCTCTTCATTGTAGTGTAGTAGGACAGTACACACCGGTATATTGGGTGGCGTAATCACAAGAATACGTATCGATGTTTATTTGACCACAAATTGTCGTGTGATAGGAAGTCACCAAGTTAAATAATACCTCGCTCCTAAAGTGGTGTAAACAGCAGTTATATGGTCCACAAACACTATGCATAGGTTTTAGGTATCTATATCTGTTCAAGCTTGCTAATTCCTGTTCTTGCACACTGTTTTATAAAGCTAGTTGACACTCAAAATTAACAATTTTGGGCTTTACAAGCAGTTTGAACATATCTTAATGTATCAAGTGAAGTGGGCGAAAAAAAAAAATTCGCTCACGTCTTATTCTGCCACACGATAAGAAAACACAAATGCACCCCTAGCAATAAGACGTATAACCTATATAGAATGTAAAGGATTTAACTTATTTACCTAAAAATTTTGTTCAATGACACAGATATTGTACAAAGTCCTTAATATTAATCAACTGCTGCAACTTGTCCAATAATTCATTTTGCTTCGTTTTGTTGTTGCTGGTTTCTGATTCTTGTTATTACCAACTTTCTACACCATTTCATCAGACATAATTATAATGAATACATATGCAGAAGAAATAATTTGGGACCATAGTGTGAATTTCAACGGAATGGATCAACAAAAATCATATTTTTACTACTCGTCAAATATTAAACAAAAGAGTGGGAATACAACATGACGGGTCATCAATTATAGATAGATTTTAAAAAGGCACAATAAAATTCAGTTAAAATAAATAAAATAAAAGTTAATACATTTTAGTTGGGTTTGTAATGTCCCCCCCCCCCCCCCCAAGCTAATTGAGGTATGTTTGACTGATACGCGTGGGAGGGTACGGGTTGGAAGTCACTTACCAGACACTTTCGAAATACATAATGAGTTGAAACAAGGAGATGCATTTTCCCCATTACTATTTAATCTAGAAAAGAGTAGGGAAGGGTTGGAATTAAACGGTACCTTGCATTTATTAGGGTTAGCGATGAAAATACTAAATATATGGTCACACAAATAACACAAATTGGGTCGATAATTTAGATATTAATGCTAACAACATATCATTTGACAGGGTTATTGAGCTTCAATATTTAGAAATAATTTCAGCTAGCAGAAACGATATTAGATTGGAAATTAGTAAAATAATACAGTTGCTAAATGCATTCCTTTACTTGATCAGTAAGTTGTTGACAACTCCCCAGCTTTCATGGAATGTCAAACTCATAGTATACAATACAATAATTTTACCAGTTTCTGGTAAGGATCAAAGCCTAAAAGGAAATTCATATTCACATATACTGGAGCACTGTAAAAGTTCCGAGTTACACATTACAACCGCTACCCCTAAAATAAGCCTGAAGGGTGCAAAACATTCAAGTCTTGCTGTTCAACCAAAATAGTAAGGAGGACCCCATAAAAATAGTAATTAAAGAGGAAACGCTAATGGAAAAAAGATAGGCAGATGAATAAAGCTATTAATGCCATGTTCAATATACCTCAACTTCCACTTAGAACAGTCATAAAATCACGATAATCTATGTCCCTACATATAAGGAATATATAACAAGTTACAAGACTATTAAGGACGCCATGTAGCTATTTGACTCTTATAGCACAATATTCACTTCTCAATGATAAAAATACAATAGTTTGGCCATGATGACTAAATTGAGCTGATCATAGCTGCGCTCCAACTACATGAGCCATGTCACATCTCTTTTAACACAGCTATTCAGTTGCAAAACAAAACAGAGTTAAATGCACGTGCTACCTAAATTAGGTTTCTCTGAAAGGAATATAATAATATCATACATCGTGGCAATATTAGTCTTGCTAAATTTAGCAAAATAAAACATAATAATATTGACATATAACATCCTATAATCCTAACAATATTGGTCTTGCTACGCCTATCTAATAAAATTTACCTTGCAAAAGAAAATATTATGAAATTGACATGGTTGAAAACCACACAACCTTTCTCAAATAGATGTATGATTATATACGGCAACATATTTGCGCCTCGGTGGCGAGGCCACCCATACCACTACCACGGTTGGACAAGTTGAGGTGCCTGTCTAATGCAGAGTGTTCCTTCTTCATCCGAAGTCAAGACGAAGAGTACAAAGGTGGGTGTAACATTCCAATTCATAAGATAAAACTTGTAGTAAAAGGAAGGGGTGCGGAAGGCGTTGTTGTATTGTAATTCCAAGTAGGGGCAAGGTCTCGTCACAGAAATAGCGTGTGGAGATCTCTTTTTGTTTTGTCAGCGTTAGACAATAAGTTCAATTAAGTCGGCCAAATTCAAATGAATTGTTGCTTATGGAGTTGTTCGCTAGTTGAACTGTGGAACGGGGTTCATGTAACACATAATGAGTCAAAGGCAGTTGCAGAAGATGGTTGGATAATGTTTTAGTAAATACTGATTTAGAATCAGAGTGAGAATGAAATGATGTCTTATTGTAATAGGTTAAATGCTTTTAGCCTACCACAAGGGTATTAACTGGCAAATCTAATAGGTAGAGATCATTGGGAAGACCTAGACATTGATGGGAGGATAACATTAAAATTGACCTGAAAGAGATAGGGTATAAAGAGGTGAACTGGATAAGCTAGCTAGAGATAGGGGTTGGGTGTAATTAGGTGGACTGGATGGAACTAGCTCAAAATAGAGGAGGGTGTAATGAGGTGGATTGGATTCAGCTAACTCAAAATAGAGATAGAGTGTAATGAGGTGGATTAAATAGAACTAGCTATAGATAGGGATAAGTGTCATACGTTTGTAAGTGTGGCAATTAACTTTAGAGTCACTAATGCTATAAGTAAGTAAGTAAGTAAGTAAGTAGGTACGTAAGTTATTCGCGTTCGAAGTTCACAACTGTGACTGTGACGAGCTTTAAGCCGCCGCAGGGATTTTGAATATTAAGCTTATACAATTGTTTGCCTGCCAACGTCAGATATGGCCTGGTAAGAGCATACAAAATTATACGTCTAAATAGGCGCTAATACGCCTACCAATATTAGTCAACTGTTGAAACTGGTCCATAGCTGCTCCACTCGGCAACGGTTATAAATATGATCATAGAAGCGACCCCAAACTATATATACACCAAATATACATCCTTTCCATATTCGAGCTACCTGTTTTCATATCCGGGTTGCAAAATATTTTCCAAAATATAATTCTGATAATTGCAACATTATTTCTGATGTCGTCACTTATGATCTCCTTCCATATCCGTGTTTCAAACTCACCGTTAGGGTTATGACATCGTCACTCTATTTATAGACTGAGTTAAACAGGTTCTAATCAAAATTACTAACTCCCTCCACATCTGTTAGCAGGCCTCTGAAATGAACAATCGTCTTGGGGGATGTTTTCCCTGGGGAAAAAAAACAGGGAGTCGGACAGACATTTTTATCGATTTTGGTTCCGGTTCCTGTTCTCTAAACAAACATTTTAAATGGTTCCAGTTCTGGTTCCGTTTAGAGCACAATATAGGTTCTGGTTCTTTTCAGTTCCTGATAATGTTACGGTTCTGGTTCTGGTTCTGGTTCTTCCTTGAACAAAGCGGGCATACAAGTGACAAGGTAATTGATAAAGGAAATATAAATGAAGAGGGAACCGAAAGGACATCCAAAAGGCATATATTATTGGAATAATATATACAATCATGATATCATTCAAACCCACTCAGCAGTAACGTAACTAGAAAATAAGGTTACTAAAATAAAACATGAATAAAATTGAACACATTTCCAGATAATGGGTTATAATAATTTTATTTAATCAATAACAAATAGATTTTATATATAATCCCAACATAATTAATACTATCAATAATTTCAAAATAGACTTCATGAAAAACAATAGTTTTGCTCGTCCAAAGGACTCAAAATAAACTTTTATTATTATTATAATGCATGGATAATATCATAATGATGAGAATTCAATAGTCTGATGGATTCCCACTATAAGACATAGTTGTATTCTCGTATAATAGGGACTCAAAAAGGTCTCCGAATCTCATAAATAATGAACGTAACCTCACCATTACTTCAAATAACAACAATATAAAAGGTAACTGAGCAAAGTAGAATTTATGATGTAAATATATGTATATTAATTTGCTTTTGTCTAACGGACATCATAGTATTATCATAATAAAAAATAGCGACAATTGAATATATATAATTTTAATTTAATAAATGTCTCTCATATCTACATTATTATATTAACCTAATATGTAAAGAAAAATATTAAAAAAATTTCCCATGTCTAAATGACATCGCTGTTAAACAAAATAAACACAGCACCAAAAGAATTTTTTTTTTTAAAAATTTAAATGTCTTAAATACTTGTAAAACGTACATGTTTAACGTTTTCACATTCACTGACCTTCTAGTAGACTCAAATGACTATTAATCAACTAAACTAAGGGGTTCGAAGAAACTTCTGCTGGGTGTATGTGGAAATAATTGGGTGTGACTATCAAATTGAAGAAAAAAAAGGTACAACATAATTGACCCCGCCCAACAAACTCCGTAGCTGTATTCTGAAGTTATGAAGCCTTTATAAAAAATAATAATAATATACTTTCATAAATACTACCGCAGCTTAGCTATCGGAGAGCACGATATAAGCATAACTGTACCATATACACTTAACCCTAAGAAAAGAAGAAAAAAACTCATATAATATACTATAACTATTTTGAAACCATGAAGAAAAAAAGTATATATTGGCTCAATAAAGATTTTATTTATATATATCCATAACCATATTGTACCCTACCTATCCAGCCGGCCAGTAACATACAAAAACTAGGTACATTTTCTTCCTTTTCTAGAGAGGTCTGTTAAATTCTCATATAATTATATTAATCCTAATACACTGTGAGGCGTTATTCGAAAGAAAAAAAAAAGAAAAATAATAAATTTCAAGTACAGTCTAATCACAATAAAACATATATATACAAATTAATTTTAATTTTTGGACATGTAGTCCATACCATCTATGACGAACAAAACCACATTTACAAAGTCATGTAGTTTTTTCCCTTTTTTTTATATATCAATTGAAGCACTAAGCTGAATAAAAAAAATAAGGTCTCAGTAATGGAGGCAAGATAAAAGTCGTGTCCCCTTGAGGAGCAGCTTAGCGGCCGAGAGCTTTAGCTATCCTTGAGTACCAATCACACTTACTTGCCTGGTAGATCCGAGGATCATCTTTGACCAAATTCAGGCGGAACAAGTAACAAAAAAAAAAATTCTGTCTAGAACAGGATCGGGCTCACCATTTAAGTTTTTTTTTTTCTCTTGTTTGAAGTCGGACGAATCTCCGAAAGAATATACCAACACGGGCGTAAGACAAGGTTTATTATATTTTTTAAGAATATATATATAAAAAAAACAAAAAAATAAAACACAGGTCCTTTTATCCGGCCTTATTATGGTCTACACCTTCGTAATAGGCAATAATAGTCCATGATGCATGTAGATTTTCTTGGATGCTGACGGACTCAGAAACCCACACTTTCCTATCACCTCAAAACCCCCTGTCCTTTCCTGAAATCCTCTCGTCCGGGCTCCCTTTTTGAGCGTCTTCCCAGAATCACCCGAAATTCGCCGAAAAGGTGGTAAGATTCCCGCAAAAAAAATCTTAACTCCTAATATAGCATACTTATATCAGGTACAAACCTTAGGGAAATCGCTTAAAATTAACAATAACAAAATTATTATCAATAAAACAATTACAGCCTTTCTCCCAGACAAAAAAATATACCCACCAGAAAATAATAATAACAATAAAAAAAAATTTATCTTCCCTCTCATTCTACCTTCGCGCGGCCGATATGCCCGCCTAGCAACACACTCGTGTGGCGGGATCGCGAACTATTTACCTATTCAAAATGGATTCTCTAGAAGAAGTTTATAATAAATAAAATAAGCCGAAAAATAAAGAAAAATAAACGATAGAAAATGGACTGCAAAAAATATCAGGTAAGTAATAAAATAATGCACAGATTAGTGTACTTGTAAATCTAAGATATATATATTTATATTTTTTCCAAAAATGTAAGCTACCCGGGAACCACCTTAAATAGTTAATATCCCATGGTAACAGTATTAAAACGAGCGTGCTGCGTAAGCGCCATTCCTAACACCCCAAAAAATGCATATAAAAGGGAAGATTCACAAAATCACAACTAATAATATATATTTTTCAAGATGGTAAGAATACTAATAGTAATAAAAAATAATAATAAAACTAGAGGATTATTGAAAATCCTCACACATGACTTCATAATATCAATGATTTGAACAAGTTAATAAACTTTAATTTTAAATATCTTAAATATTTGTCAAGCCTACATGAATTCATAATATCAATGATTTGAACAAGTTAAATAAACTTTAAATATAAGTATCTTAAAATATTTTTCAATCCTACATGACTTCATAATATAAATGATTTGAACAAGTTAAATAAACTTTAAATTAAAATATCTTAAATATTTTCAAGCCTACATGACTTCAAATATCAATGATTTGAACAAGTTAAATACCTTTAAATCTAAATATCTTAAATATTTGTCAAAAATAGACGATGGTATAATATAATTTTAAGCAAAAAAAATAAAAAAAAAAAATATGTAGCAAAAGGTTTAGGAGTTAAATCCATAATAAATAGCGGAAAAGAAATTTTGCATTATAATGTCCTGACCATAATTTTGAAGCTTACATTTATATTTGACATCTAGATGTGTCCCGGGTGGTTATCCTGCCAAGAGTGTCTTGAGCACTGATCTACTGGCAGTATTTATTTGCTAATCTGTGGCATGAAAAGGGGAGGGGTAGTAGGGTTCACACATAAGAGATGGATAGACAACAAATGAGAGGGAAGGGGTAATCAAGTATGGGAAACATGTGACGAGCAGCATCTGGACGATTCCAGAACAGTTATTTTCATGTCACGTGCAACACTTTAGCGCTGTAGACGTCACAATTTTTTTTTCCCGGCATCCTCTGTGAATATTCGAAGTTGATGCGCCTCTTGGCCCCCGCGCCTCCAGTTTAATCAACAAGTGCGTGATGGTCGTCGTTGCTAAGAGAGAGGGAGAGCTCTGGACATACACAGAAGAAAATGAGGCATTGGTAAGCTTTCGATATCACTTCTGGAGTTGTGGTGGGGTACGACTTGAACCAATATAGTGTCCAGTGTTTTCTTGATTTAGAATGTTGTAGCTTTTATAAAAGCTACAGTTATTTAAATTTTAAATATTTTTTTTTAGCACACTTTCTTTCTGTAAATTTGTGCTACGTCAATAGATAATGGTTTTTAAATGAATGAGGTAGGTTATATTTTATATTTAGAGAAAGTATATCCGCATTAGCGTGGAAGGAGAGCGGAGAACCAAATTTGGAAATAACACCTTGGATCAAAAGTATTGCTATATTAAAACAATATAAAGTGCATCCTTCTAATTTGCATCTTGATCTGTCATTGTCAATCACATAGTCATAAAACTTCCGAACTAATGTTCTTTAACGCAAACCCATCAATAATATTATTTAAAACACTTACTAACAAACAAAAATAATTACCATCGCACTGTAGACAAGGAACATATTCACTGTGCTATTATCTAATTTAAACTTGAATGAAAGAATTTAAAGTTCACATTTCGCCACCATCCATCTCCCTCTACCCGTTATTATAAGCCATTCAACCAAACACCAGATTATCAGTTTTCATCTTCGGAAGTACTGAGTACATTAGGCTTAGACTGCTTGTTCAAAAGAGATGATTTCTTAATTTATGTATTTCAACTTCTAAGAAATGTGGTCTATAAAAGCTAAATAAGCTTTTTAAACCTCTAAGCTTAAACCTCTAGCTTAAACAAGAATGTGAGAAGACAGTAAACAATGAGACAGTCATGACATTGCTCTGGAATTTACACTCATTGTGTGTATTGCTAATCACCTTATAAAAGAGGTTTCAAAACAAAGTAGTAAACTAGAATATATCAAGCCCTTTCAACTTACCGTGGAAGGGGGAAACATAACATTTCAAAATTAAACTAAGCTTAGGAAAGGGGGGAAAAAAATGCGTGCAACATGTCAAAATTATATACAATTCTGTAAAACTAGGAACCTTTAAGAACCTTTTAGAACCTTTATGAACCCTTATGAACCTAACATTATTTAACGGTTCAAATTCAGGTTCTTCATAATGGTGTTTTTAGGGTTCCGGTTTCGATTCCGGTTCCTTAAAAATAAATGTTAATTTTCGTTTATCGGTTCCGGTTCCTGTTCCGGTTCCGGTTAAACTCCCTGGAAATAACAAACAATTCCTCACAAGGTTTTGAAGCACAGACCACTCCCAACAATGAAAATACCCAAATTATACTCCCAGAACCCTGTTTGAATAAAAACAATCCAATATTCACAATTATGTTTGGGAGTTTAACCCAGCTGACCAGATATCAAGGCTGAACCCGATTGAGACACTGACAGAAAGAGTACTCAATGCAGACATGTTAAACCCAGCTGACCAGATATCAAGGCTGAACCCGATTGAGACACTGACAGAAAGAGTACTCAATGCAGACATGTTAAACCCAGCTGACCAGATATCAAGGCTGAACCCGATTGAGACACTGACAGAAAGAGTACTCCAATGCAGACATGTTAAACCCAGCTGACCAGATATCAAGGCTGAACCCGATTGAGACACTGACAGAAAGAGTACTCAATGCAGACATGTTAAAACCCAGCTGACCAGATATCAAGGCTGAACCCGATTGAGACACTGACAGAAAGAGTACCAATGTAGACATGTAATACCCAGCTTACCAGATATCAAGGCTGAACCCGATTGAGACACTGACAGAAAGAGTACCCAATGTAGACATGTAAACCCACTTACCCCGATATCAAGGCAAAACCCCTTTGAGACACTGACGAAAGATACAAAAGAACATGT
>JBCFYV010003811.1:0-23117 GCA_039000515.1 Timema cristinae
TTGTAGAATTCCTGAAAAAAAAAATTATTGATGTAAAAATAATAATTTGTAATAAATAAATCTTTGACTAAAGTTTTTGTTTGAATTATGTTCTTGTAGCCTACTTTAATTTTTTCATTAAATTATTATTATTATTATTATTATTATTGTGGTTTGGAGGCCCATCGACACATCGAGGTCATTAGGGCCTTGAAATATATTAAAACATAATAAAATCCCCATAGGGAGAGATATAGTCATTCACCACCTGAGACAGTCCATAGGAGTGCTCAAATGGCCTCAAAGTACAATTGAGTGAAACACCTGCTAAAAAAAACCACAGGTGTATCACTCTAAGAAAAAACAAAACAAACATATTAAAACAATATATTAGTTAAAAAGACAAAACTAACATGTTAAAATAATTATTTTATTAAAGTTTGTTAACATGGATAAAACGACAAGACAAACACATTAAAGTATACTAAAATGTTAAAAAGGGTCTCAATATGAGATAAAATCCAGATGAGCCACTTTATAAAAGTGACTCAAATGGCACTAAAAAGACTCGCCTGGCGTATAAAATGGAATAAACAAATAACTCCTTCAGCGCTGTCGCGTAATAAAAAACGAAGGTCACCTTTAAAATCAAGGGCCAGGCGAATAGGGGAATATCTGCGACACTCCACCAAAATGTGGTGCACACTAAGGGGAGCATCGCAAAATTCACACACTGGAGGTGGATCCCCTCTGAGTAAAAATCCGTGGGTTAGAAATGTATGCCCGACACGGAGTCACGTCACGATGACCTCCTCTCTCTAGACTTTCGTATAGAAGAGGGCCATCGCGACACACCGTCCCTGATGGACCGCAGCTTGTTCTGAGCAGGGGTCGAGACCCACTGCTCGTGCCAGGTGCGTAAGACTCCACGCCGAACATAACCCTTTAGATCTAAAAACATGACACCCAGACTCGCCTAAGGAGGCACGCGTGCTGCCTCCTTGGCCGCCAGTTCATTTCCTGAAAGACCAGCGTGACCAGGAATCCAGCAAAAGGCGAGCCGGGTACTTACATGAGCAAAATTTTAAAAATTGATTCATTATCATCTGCACGAGGGGATTCAAGGAGTAGAGAGTGGACAAAGCCAACAGAGCACTCATGGAATCCGTGCAGATGAGGACAGAATGGTGACTACTTCGGTATACAAAACACAAAGATTTAAAAATCGCATATAATTCAGCCGTAAAAACACTGGTTTCTTTAGGTAAACCAAATTTAAAATTGGATCCTTCCACAACAAAAGCACATCCCACGGAGGCTCCAGATTTAGAGCCATCAGTGTAGATGCGCTCAAATCCGTGAAAGCGAGTGGAGAGGAGCTCATTAAAGGTCCTCTCATATACCAAGTTTGGGTGTGTCGCTTTAGGGAACTTGGCAAGATCAAAATGGCATTCGGAGGGCGTATCTTCCAGGGAGAAACTCGACCTAGTGATGTGGGATAGCCTTTGACAAGACAATCACACGTTTCGAAAACCGATAGCATCCGGATCCCAACCGGCCTTGTACTACGCCATTTAGTTTCATACAAGACACGGTTAGGGGGATGAAACACAGGGCGGTAAGCAACATTATTTGGCGTGCAATGCAGTTTCGACACGTAAGATGCCAGGAGGTAAGACCGCCGGTAAGAAAGAGGGGGCTCACCGGCGTCGGCACAGATGCTGACGACTGGACTGGTACGAAAAGCACCAGTAGCCAGTCGAATGCCAGAATGGTGGACGCTATCGAGCATCTTTAACGCCGAGGGTCTAGCGGAACCATATACAAAACTGCCGTAATCAAGTTTTGATCTCACCAAGGCTCTATAGAGGCGCATCAAGGTTTCCCTATCAGCACCCCAAGAGCGACCACTCACAACTTTAAGTAAATTCAAAGCTTTAACACACCTCGCTTTCAGGTCTTTGATGTGGAGGATCCAAGTTAGTTTAAAATCGAATAAAAGTCCCAGGAACCTTACGGTCTCGGAGACAGGTAAAATAACGTTCATTAAAATATTGGGGGCTGGCTGTATTCCGCGTAATCTATGGAAGTGGACGACAGTTATCTTGGCCGCAGAGAAACGAAAGCCATTACGAGATGCCCACAACCATAGATTGTTTACAGCGAGTTGTATCTGTCGTTCAGCCCTGTGGAACTTGATGAACTGCAATAAATTGCGTAGTCATCCACAAAAAGGCATGAACGAACAGGTAAGCGCACGTTGTCTACAATGCTATTTATCGCAATAGCGAACAACGTGCATCTCAAAGGACTGCCCTGGGGCACCCCATTTTCTTGAATAAAATCATCGGATAAGGTGTTGTTTAACCTTACCCGGAAGTGTCTATCTGACATAAAATTAGCTAAAAAAATAGGGAGGCTCCCCCGGAACCCCCAATTAAAAAGGTTTTTTAAGATGGCGTAACGCCATGTCGTATCGTACGCCTTCTCCAAATCAAAGAAAACAGCCAAAAGATGCTGTTTATGGAGAAAGGCGTCACGAACAGCAGTCTCAAGCCGGCGAGATGATCAACCGTGGATCGGTTACGGCGAAAACCACAATGAATATTGGATAGCAGACTGCGGGATTCTAAACATCATATAAGTCGTTTATTTATCATTTTTTCTAATATTTTGCATACACAGCTAGTTAAGGCTATCGGTCTATAACTAGTTGGATCTAATTTTTCCTTGCCACTTTTATATATTGGGATAACGGTTGCTTGCCGCCACAGTGTTGGGAATTGACGAGATTCCCAAACACAATTGTAGAGGTCTAAGAGGAACGCCCGTCCAGCAGGGGACAGTTGGCGCAACATTTCATAATGGATATCATCCGGGCCAGAAGTTGTATTGCCCGCCTGGGACAGGGCATAAGTAAGTTCCTCTTTAGTAAAGGTGGAGTTATAATCCTCCCCCTGACTTTGGCCAAAATCTATAGTAAGGCGCTCGATGCTGCGCTTATGCACCGCGAACTCATTAGAGTAGCTCGCAGTGCTAGAAATAGAGGCGAACATCGAGCCCAATATATTGACGACCTCCACAGGGGAGGAGACAAGCGAACCGTTAGACATGAGGGCAGGTACACTATTAATTGAATTTTTGCTACTACTTAATTTACGAATATTGTCCCAAACTTTAATTGTGGGAGTGGAAATTGTAAGGGTTAAAATAAACTGTCTCCAAGACTCTCTTCTGCTTTCTCGAATAACACGGCGAGCTCGAGCGCGTAGAATTCGGAATGACTCCAGATTCTCTTTAGTGGGGCGTCGATGGAATAGACGTAGGGCCCTTCGACGGTCAGAAATAGCCAGGCGACACTCCTCGTTCCACCAGGGAACAGGATGGTGGCGCGGATTTAGGGATGGAAGCCCTCGCCTCCGCGATGACCGTCGAAGTAAAATGCCCAGCCTTACCATCGACGTCAGGATGTCGGGATTCACTAAATACGGCGAGCTCGCGGAATCTATCTCAGTCAGCACGTTTTAGCACCCATTGGGATATTCGCGCCGTACTGGGAGGATCTTTAAGAGGTGTAAGCAGAATTGGATAATGATCACTGCCACATAGGTCCGAGTGGACCTCCCAAAGGAAGTAGGTAGCGATCCCGGGACTACATAAGGTTAGTTCGATGGCAGAGGATACACCATTAAAGGTAGAGAAGTGTGTCTGGGTCCCGGTGTTCATTAACACCAGGTTTTCCGAGACGAGAATATCCTCTACCATCCTTCCACGGGCGTCTGTAAAATTAGACCCCCACACCAGGTTATACGCGTTAAATTCCCTCAAGATGATATAGGGGGCGGGAAGTTGTATAAAGAGGGCCTCTAGAGTCCTCTTAGGAACACGCTCACCCGGTGGGAGGTAAATGCAGCATATTGTTAGTTCCAAAGGGAGGGAGACTCTGACAGCAATCACTTGGAGATCAGAAACAATATTAATATTCTTATGATATATAGTGCTTCGTACGAATATAGCCACACCTGCGCTAGCCCGATCAAAGAAAGGCTTGTCGGTACGATACAGATCGTACCCACGAAGCATCGGGTTGTCATTTGGGCGGAAGTGGGTCTCCTGCAAACACAAGATGGAAGAATGCAGGGAAGAAATTTGTTGTTTAATTTCCTCTATACGAGCATAGAAACCCCTACAATTCCATTGTAGTAGCGTCATACTTAACTAATATAATATTTAGTTATCCTCGCAATCCATGTCACTATCCCTTTAATAATAAAAATTGGTTTTGAGGGCCTTTTTAGGTCCTCTTGCCTTTCCCAGTCTCTCCTGGACCTCCCGCTTCAGGAGAGGCTTCGTTTTATTTTGGAGAGACTGGGTAGTCGGACAGTTGGGCAGTTTGGCAGTTGGCAGTTGGCAGTTGGGACAGTTTATATTTTGACTGAAAATCCGGCTATATGAAGTTTGAAATACCGGAGCTTGACTTGATACGTATTCCTTGCGTGCCTGGGCATATGAGATCTTCTTCTCAGATTGTATCTCCAGGACTTTCTTCTCTACCTTCCATTTTGGACAGGCCCGAGACCAGGCGGAATGCGGACCCTTGCAGTTGACGCAGTATTTAGGAGACTCGCATGGTGTTTCATGAGCCTCCTGTCCACAATCCGCACAGGTTGGCTTACCACGGCATCGCAGCTTCGTATGCCCAAATTCCTGGCACTGAAAACAGCGCCGAGGGTTAGGGACATACGGCCGGACCCTGAGCACGTGGAAGCCTGCTCTGACCTCTTTCGGAAGGGTAGGAGCGCAAATGTTAGGATATACGTATCCGTCTTCTTTTCTCGTCCATTCTTTTTTGTGACAATAAGGTACACTTCGGTGACATGCTGGGGGGAAAGCTCCTCACAGATCTCCTCAATGTTTACGCAGTCGAGGTCATAACAAGTGACCACTCCCTTGCAAACATTGAGGAACCTGTGGGGCTCCACCTTCACCTGTATATTTGCCGTATTACTCAACGGTATTTCGGAGATCGCCATAATATTTGAGGATTGTGTGTCGGTCATAGTCTGAATCATAATGGTGCCATCACGCAGTTTCCTTATTAAAATGTCAGATTTTGCTGCTCCATTTATCACTCTTTCGAGGATAAATGGGCTGACACGTTTCAGATCTAGACTTTCTTCTACTCGAGACATCACCAGGAAGCGGGGCTGGGGCCTCACTACTTCCTGGCTTTTTATCAAGACAGGGCTGGACGGCCTTACCCGTTTCCGCCTCTTATCATTAATACGGCCCTGTGAGGGGCCGGGCAGTAAGATGCCAGCGGAACTTGGCAGTACGGTGCCAGCGGACAGTAAGGTGTCAGCTGTGACAATAAACTCATTCATGAGTGGGAGGACAACCTGCAAAAGTACTCGGATCGTAGACCCAGGTTGATCCCAGTTGGTTCTACCACATAGGGGCCCTGTTAACTCTTCCGACGAGAGGCTCCATACGACGCTAGACATGACAACCTTCATATGGAGCATCGCCGGAAGAGAGGTCACCGCAGCAAGTGTATGCAGGAAAGTGCTAATTTTACGTCCGGACCCTCATTAACGCAACCGGTCTTTTCTCAAGGTAGGGTACCCGGTTGTCATCCCTAAGGCCCTTCTACCAAGATATTACAACCAGCGCACTTTCATTCGGGAGCTCAAGGCAGTGGTATCCAATAATAAACAGAGAAGAGCTGGGTTAGTTGCCAAGGTCGTCAACGGAAAGGCCAAAGTCCTCTGTGCAGGATGATTTTTTCATTAAAATACATACACATATTTTACAGTATTGTGTTTAGTAAGAAAAACACAAAATAGCAGTTTAACTTTAAAGTTATTTTGAGTTAATCAAGTACATACATAATATAAAGAAAATATTTCAGGAAGACTATTAACATACATTTTATGACTTTCATTTTTTTAAATTCTCATTCTTGCACATTGTAATATCATAAATTTAATAACCCAATTTAGTTTTGCACTACACCAAATCAATTAATTTGTAAAATTGTTCCAATGTTTACATTTTAAATATATGTATTTTACATTAAATTGATGTTACCCAGGCCAAAACAAGACCACAACATAGTTTGAAATATACAGTTTTTATTTATGTCTTATAGCAACCAGAGTTTGGCTAAGAGAACATAATTATTTTTATTTAGATTCCTTGGGGAAATATGAGGAATAAATTGGTAAATTTTTTATCTTGCAATAAGCACAAACAAATATTAATACCGTGAGTGAGTAAATAAACTCTTTAATTTTCTGAAAAAAAAAAAATTTAATCAACTGGGTAAAATGGCTTATTTCAACGCTACTTTGAGATCTAACGATGACCTCTAAAATGTTTTTTGTTATGGAAATTAATTCATAGTAAGTAATAATTTCTATACGTTAAACTCCATCCCTGATCTTGAAAGCAAGATTAATTAGGTATTAATTTATTCTTCCTCAATATCTGGCCTGTAGCTTATACTATATAGTATACTAGCCCCCTTCTTCGTAAAAAAGTATTGTAAAGAATCCTGTAAAACAAAGCTTCAAATCATCCATCATGTCAATATAAAAACAAAAATTTTTTTAATACAATCCTACCATCATTGTATAGCCCCCTCCCTCTTTTTATCCTCCCTCCTATTTTCACCTCGTCTTAAAAAATACTTGTAGATTTAGTAAATAGCTACTTAGGAGGGTTCAATAACTTGATTATCCCTGTACATTCAAGATTAGTGACGTTTTGAGTATACTTGTTACGTATGTATAAACAATGAACTTTAAATTTAAAACTTTTTACTAATATGTTGTATTTTCGCAACTAGTACTGAAATGTGTCATATAGGAGAAGTCATCTATAATATTAGATATTGTCATACTCAAATTTAATAATGCCAGGCATTGATATTTTATTCACGTAATATGTTCGTGGTAAATAATATATAAAAGAAAAAGAGTAAATGTTTATGAAATATTTTCCTTTTGGATATATATCGAATGTTATTATTTCGCTTAGTCATTTACTGCTATTGTATCTATGAGGAACCATTTAAGATTCCTCAAAATAATATGCATGTTCTTTAATAAAACTTGTCAGAAATTAAATCAAAGTGCTTGATAAGACTTTAAATCTTTTAATATTGTAGTTATACCCTGCTATCCCTAGGTTTTAGAGATGTTTAATGTTCCAAACCCCCTCTTAACTTAGCCTCCGATTTTTGTTCATTGAAGGTGGACCGTAATTTTCCCGCTTCCTAGGAGTGAGTTGCGTGCCTTGGAAACGTGTTGTGTACCAGCATTTTTTAACACAACAAAAAGTTAATCACACTGCGCACTCTATTGGTCAAATATTTCCCCCCTTTTTTTATAACACTGGATTATTTTCTATATATATGTATTTGAACCCCTCTAATCTTAGAGCTTGGGTTTACAAACTGGGTCACGAAAACCCCAGAAAATTTTCTATATTGTATCATAAAACCACAAAAAATATTTTTGTTTGAATTTCCCACAGTGCAAAATTAAAACACAATATAAGTCTATAACATGATCACATTAGGCATTTTTAAAGTTCAAGATCACCAACTCAAAATATTACTTTGGGTTTTCTCAAAAAACATATAGATTCATTCAAAAAAGGTTCCCAAAAAGTCACAGATTTTTGTTTCTTCTACTCAGTAAACAACGTGCTAGTCTATGCAATGTAGCTTTTTCTGAACTGTATTTTTCTTTAGATGTTTCCTTTATATTTGTAATATAATATTCTCACTGTATATATTTTTACTTTCTCTCTATCTCACAGGTAGAGAAGTATGGTGATCATCAAAAAAAATCGAATTCGAGATTTTGATGAATCTTTACGTTTCATGACTCCCTGAATCCGAAAAAGTGGTTTTAGAATTTCCGTCTGTCTGTCTGTCTGTCTATACCTCCAACTAGAGCCTAAACTATTTTACCGATTGAGCTAAACTTTATATCTAGTGTTTTCATAGGGTTCCCCCGAGGGCTTTTTGGAATTGGATATCTATCCCTAAATTAAGGGTAGTTTACTGAAGGGCAAAAAGAGAAAAAGTCAATTTTCTCAATATCGGATCTAACGATTTTGATTGATTTTCATTTATAAACATTAATAAATATTCCAAACAAAATGGCTGCTCTCAATATTTCGGCAAAATGGCTTTAAGGGCTCAGTTGATGCGTAAATTAACATTTTTTATAATATCTCCGAAACTATTTGAGATATGAAATTACTTAGCATTACAAATGTGTATATTTTTAATACAAATATTTTATTTCGAAACATAATTTTATAAAATCAATAACTTTCAATCTATACGCAATTATATATATTTTTTAACTTTTTGAACATTAAAGTTTAAGTATTGCGACCGTAAAAAAAAATCTAACCTGAAAAGTTGATGGATGTCGATGTCTCATGACCCCCCCGAACCCTAAAAAATAGTCTTTGCAATGCCATCTGTCTCTGTGTCTATTAAAACTTGAAATTAAGAGTAGTTTTATAAGGGGCGAAAAGAGAAAAAATAGGTTTTCTCAAAATCTGGTCCAACGATTTGATTAAAATTCGTATCTAGGCGTTGATTAATATTATAAATAAACTGGCTATTTTCATTTTCCCATGAAAATTATTTTTAGGGTACTTTACAGAAGCGTTAATTTCCGTATCTCCACAACTATTTGAGATACTAAACAACTTTCATTGCAAAATTGTAGGACTATTAGAAATAAAAAACTTTTATTTGACATATATTTTTATAAAAGCAACAGTTTCTGAGATATATGCAAATATATTAATACATATATTAATACTATTTTGTGAACTGTAGTTGTAAACATTATACTACCTAAGTCTTAACGCAATAATTCTACCAATGCCATAGAGTAATTAAATATAAGTATCTAAAAAAAATATGTAATTTTTTCCTTATGTTGACAAAGATGCGCCTCTTTCTCATTGATTCTATATCATTGTATATTATTTTATTCGTGTTCTTATTTGGGTGGTGATGATACAATGTACATTATTCCGTTCAGAAATCTTTCGAGTTTATTAGAAAGAGAGAGAAAGTCTCTGCGGTGCGCCGTACCGTTTATTTTAGATTGTTTTAGATCAAAATGGAGCCCTTATAGAAGAATACGAATTCCTTCCTTCATTGCCCATTTTAATAGAGATGATGATTCTTAGTGTTGAGGAAGAATAGGTTTCAAAAGAAGAGTCAGTTTGTAGGCGAGAAAACATTTTATCATCAAGAAATAAAGACAATTGACAGGAATCAAATGCCAAAAGTGGAGGTAATTACTGTAACGTAAATGAAAGTTGTAAAATGATATTGTTTATATTTTCATATGATTAATTTATGCATTGTTTTCCATTTCTCGTAACTTTGGTGACAAATGCAACATTGGTTGGGGAAAGAAGAGCTCCTCTATCTTTTCCGTGGAGCAAACTAACTGATGCAATGACATAAGTTGGAGAGAGGAGAGACATTGGCAGCCATGGAAGCCAGAGATCTGAGAAAAATTATTGGCTAGCACATGATTTGGACACTTCGAGATTATAGGAGTACAGTGAGTACTCTCCTCAAATTTTTTTTTAAATAAGTTTCCCCAAGCTTTGAAAATTGTGGGTGCTGATGGTGAACCGTTGGATGATGTGATTGAGGCATTTATAATCAGGCTATATGATCATATAAATTATAAGAAACCAGCTAGCGAGAAAAAAAAAAAAAAAAAAAAAAAGAAGGCGACCTCATTCAGAAGAAATCACGAAAAGGAAAACAACCCTCGCATCCAAAATGGAAGAAAGAGTATGATGAGAACGGCTGTGTGGCATGAGGACCTCTTCCAGAAGACAAACTAAAGAAAGAAAACAAGGCAACTGTTTTTATATACAAAACTCAATGAACAAATGTATGAGGAAAAAAAAAAAATGACAGCTACCACATGAGAAGCAAGTTTTTGAAAAGTAATATGCGACCCAAAAAAGGACATTATAGATAGAAAGGGTGGGTCGATGGACTTCCCCAAGTGTTCTTTCCTTGAAGAAGCCAAAATTTTTCCTTCCCTGCACTTTTTCTTTTTTGGGGGGAATTTCAAAAGAAGTATGAAGGAAAAAGTTTCGTCAAAAGGATTTGTTTTTTTCTGTCCTAAAAATAGAGCAAAAAAAATCCTTGGTCAAAAAAAAGGGGCAGAACGGGAACCTTATAAAAAAAGTTATCGCCACAGCAAACCGACCTCAAAAATTTGGGGGAAAGAAACTCCAAAGCGCACTTTATTTCCAACTGCTTCCTCTCTTCTTTTTGAGGAAAAATGAAATATTTTGTCTTGTTACTGAATGTTTAAATTCAAAAAAACACCATCATATTTTTATGATTTTGCACAAGTAAGTTAAAAGTTGGAGCTTATGGGTCTTTCCCTTTTTTACGGAACATCATCAATGGGGAAAGAAGTTTGCGGGGAGCACAGATGGCCCATTCTAGTTGTCCAGGTTTTGTTTTTTTCCGTTTTTTTAAAAAGTCACATCGATGGTTTTTAATTTCTTTAAATGAATAGCTTTTTTATGTAGGCCTAACTAAATTTTAACCCCCATTGCAGGAAAGCCCCTTGTATGATGAAAGCGGTTTTTTTCCAATTTTTACAGAAGGAGAATCTATTTTGAAACCTAGAAGCATTTTGGAAGGTTTTTATACTTTTTTTTTTATTTTTTTTAAACATTTTGGTACAAATATGGGGAAAAAATGACAAATTTGGAGTTCATCCAACGGTAAGTTCATTAGATCTTATTAATTTTTTGTTTTTGTCACCCTTTTTAAAAAAAAAATTCATCGGGGTTTTAAGGGGGCAGGAAAAACCTGGAAAAAGAAAGGGGAAATTTTAAACACTTGGCTAAGAAAACCATAAATTTTTTCTACCTTAACACTAAAAAAAGGTTTTTTTTTTCACGCAACACCAATAAAGCCTAAACATTTGATACGCAAAATAACTTCAGGTGGCTAAGGAGGGGAAACCAAAAATTTTGTGATGGCCGGAAATTTCAAGGTTTTGATTGTAAACGGGCGTCCAGCACCTGTAACACGGGGGAAAAAAGGGAATTTGCTGTCAAGAAAAAGTCGGGGAAATTTGATTAAATTTCTGGAATTTTCACATTTTCTTGAAATAAAAAAAAATTTTCATTTACAAAGTCTAAAAACATTTTTCTTCCAGCTTTTTTTCAACACTTTTTGGCAAACTAATCTGAATTCCCAAAGTCAATTTTGGGGTTTTTTTTTTCTCTTTTCATCCCTCTAGTGTGTATTTTAGTCAAAGTTGAGACATGGTATCGCAATGTGGGAAATTTGATTACGCTGTTGAAAGAAGAAACTAAAAAAGAATTCACAACAATTTTAAACTGTACCATGTACCAAGGTCTAATTTAATTGTAACTTAGATCGCACCACATATTTCCCATTGTTTTAGATGAAAAAATTTTTTAAAAAAACCCTCACCCGCCTCGGGGGCGTAGTTGGCTGACCGCTAGTCGTGTTTAAGCTCGACTGCTGAGGACAAGGAATCGAGGGTTCGAACTCGGTCGGTAACGGGGGGGGGGCCTAAAAATTTTTTTATCTCCCCCCACGCAAATGCGGATACTTCCCCTAATTCAACCTTATCAATTCCTAATCCCTTAGCGTAATTGTACTTAAAAACAATTATTATTATTGTTTTAAAGGCCCATCGACACATCAAAGTCATTAGGGCCTTGAAATATATTAAAAAACATAATAAATTCACCATTGGGGAAAGATAAAACATTCACCACTGAGACACCCCAAAGGATGCCAAAAGGGGCCTTTATATAAAAAGTATACACCTCTAAAAAAAAACACAAGTGTATCACTCCAATGAAAAACAAAACAAACATATTAAAAATAACACTTTTAAAAAGAAACATGTTAAAATTATAATACGTTAAAAAGAAAAACAACATGTTTTTAAAATTAAAAAAACAGTTAAAAAAATCTCAATATGAGATAAAACCAAAAGAGCCCTTTATAAAAGTGACTCAAAGGCATTAAAAAGTCCCCTGGCGTATAAAACTGAGTAAAAAAAATAACTCCATCCCCCGCTAAACGCGTAATAAAAAAACGTAGCCCTTAAATTCAAGAGCCAGGAGGATAGAGGATATTTTCGACACCCCAAACAAAAGTGATACACACTCAGAGGAGCACGCAAAACTCATACACTGGGGGGGGTCCCCTCTCCAAAAAAAAACCCATGGTGCAATGATGTGTGGTCCGACGCGGAGTCTTGTCACGATGATCTCCTCTCTTCTAGACTTTCGTATAGAAGAGGCCACCGCGACAACACCATCCCTGATGGACCGCAGCTTGTTCTGAGCAGGGGGCGAGACCCGCTGCTCGTGCCAGGTGCTTTAAGACCCCCACGCCGAACACAACCTTTAGGTCTAAAAACATGACGGCCCCCTTTGGCCCCTGGCAGCCATTATTTCCTAAAGCCCGGGCGTGCCCAGAATCCAGAAAAAAGCGAGGGGGTTTTTTAAGAATCAATTTTAAAATTTGTTCTGAATCCTCTGCAAAAGAAGATTCCACTAGAGTGTGGAAAATCCCAAAACAGAGCCTCAGGAATCAGGCAGATAAACAAAACGGGACACTTACGAACAAAAAAAAGAGATTTAAAAATGGCATATATTCACCGTAAAAACATGGATTCACGGAAAAAAACAATGGATCCCAGGTAAGCAAATTTAAAATTGGGATCCTTCCACAACAAAAGCACATCCCACGGAGGCCCGCTTTTGGCCACCCGTAAAATGCTTTTAAATCCTCGAAAGGGGGGTGCGAGAGCAAATTAAAGGTCCTCTCGTATAAAAAGTGTGGGGTGGTCGCTTTAAAACTTGGCAAGGTAAAAAGGGGATTGAGTGGTGTTTTTCCAGGGAAAACCCGACCTGGGGTGGGGGGTAGCCTTTGGAAAGTTATCCCACCCGGCGAAAACCGATAGCATCCTGACCCAACCAGTTTGTACACGATTTGGTATCATACAAGACACGGTAGGGGGATGAAACACAGGACGAAAGCAACATGCCCCCCATGAATGAATTTTTCGACACGAAAGACCAGAAGATGACCGCCGGTAAGAAAGAGGGGTCCCGGGGGGGCACAGGCTGACGACGGACGGGTACGAAAGGCCCCAGTAGCCAGCAAACCATATGGTGGACACTACTAGCACTTAAAACGCCGAGGATTACTAGCCATACACAAAAATCCCGTAATTTTTTTTTTAAAAGACCGGGCCCTATACACGCATAAAAGGTTTCCCAACAGCACCCCAGACCGACCGTAACTACTTTGAGCAAATTAATGCTTATACACCTCGTTCGGGTCTTTGTGTGGGGGATCCAAGTTAATTTAAAAAAAAATAAAAGCCAAAAACCTTACGCTTTTGAAGGGTAAAACAAGGGGTTCATTAAAATCGGGGGAGGCTATTTTCCGCGGATCTATGAAAGATGCAACCGTCGTTTTTGGCTGCAGAGAAGCGAAAGCCTTTACGCATGCCCCATCCAAGATGTTGACAGAGAGCTGTATCTCCATTCACCCTGGGGAACTTGACGAACTGCAATAAATTCGTAGTCACCCAAAGAGGCATGACCGACAGGCATGCCCCCTTTCAAAAATTATTTATTGCGATAGGAACAAGACAGCAAAGAATAACCCTTAAAACCCCCATTTTCTTGAATAAAATCATGGGATTGGTTTTTATTAAAAACCTTTCCCCGGAAGTGTCTACCGGGCAAAAATTAGATAAAAAAAAAGGGGAAAGGTTTTCCCCAAAACCCCCCCAATAAAGATCTTTTTAAAATGCCGTACCCCCGGTGGTGTCTACCTTTCCCCAGATCGAAGAAACAGCCAAAGATCTGCTTATGGGAAAACTCGCGAAAGCCGTCCTCAGAAAAAGGGTGACCCCCGGGGATCGGTTACGGCAAAACCACTTGAATATTAATAGCAGTTTGCTGTTTTCTAAATAACAAAAAAAACCTATTAATTTTTTTTTTCCAATATTTTACACCACAATGTTAAATCTATCGGTCTATACTATTGGTTTAAATTTATCTTGCCACTTTTTATATAATTTAAAAAAATTTGCTTGCCTCCATATGGGGGGAATTTGGGTTTCCCAAACCTATTATAGAGGTCAATTAAATCCCCTTCCCGGGGCAGCGACGAAACATCTCATGATGAATTGTCTGGACCAGGGGTGTATTGCCGGCCGGGGACGGGGCATAGGCGTTCATTTTGGAAAGGGGGATTTAAATCCCCCCCCGTTTTAGACCAAAAAAATAGCATGGCGCTCGAAATTTCCGTTTTATAAACGCGAACTGTTAGTGAAAGCTCCGTGCTAGAAAACGGCGAACACGAGAAAAATACATAACGCCCTCCGCGGGGGGGAGACACGAACCTTGAAAAGGGGCGGAAAATTTTTGTTTTTGGGAATTGCTGCTATTAGTAATTTATGGAAATTATCCAAACCTTTGTTGGGGGGGTTTGGAATTGAAAGGGGTTTGAAATAAATTTCCCCAAGACCTCTTTGTTTTCACAAAGAAAGGCGAGCCGAGCACTAAATCCGGAATGACTCCTTTTCCCCAAAAAGGGGACCGGTGAAAAAGACGTAGGGCCCTTCGGGGTTCAGAAATACCCAACCGACACTCCTGCTCCACCAGGGAACGGGACGGGGGCGGGATTTGGCGGGTTTAGGGAGGGAGCGCTAGCCGCCGGATACCACGAAGAAAATATCATCTTAAAACGACTCAGGAGAAGGGATTTATGGAAAACGGGCGACCGCGGAATTTATCCCATCGGCACGTTTAATCACCCCTTGGGAACTCTGCGAAATTTGGGCAATCTGGAGTGGGGAAAGCGGATTAAGGGGAAAGATCGCTTTTCCCCATAGGCCGATGGATATCCCAAAGGAGAGGGCGCGTACCCGGGCTACAAAAGTTTGGTGTGGCAAGGATACACCATTAAAAGTAGGATGGTCTGGCCCCGGGTTCATTTAAAAAAAAAAGGTCCGAGATAAAAAAAATTCCTTACCATCCCCCCGCGGGGCATCTGTAAAATTAGATCCCCCCACCAGGTTATGCCATTTAAAATCCCGCAAGAGAATAGGGGCGGGGAAATTTCTAAAGGGGCCTCTAACTCCCTTCGAAAAATTCACCCCTTGGGGGAGGGAATTTTCAGCATACTGCATCTCCAAAGCAAGGGGGACTCGGACGCGATAACTTGGAGATCGGAAACGATGTTAATATTTTTGTGATAATATTTTCTTCGTGGAATATCCACCCTCCCCCCAGCCCATCAAAAAAAGGCTTTTCGGACGATACACATCGTACCCACAAGCTCGGTTTTTTTTTGGGCGGAAGTGGGTCTCCTGCAAACACAGATGGAAGGAGTAGGAAGAAATTTTTTTTTTTAATTTCATCTACACAGCATAGAAACCCCCACAATTTCCCTTGTAGTCGCATACTTAGTTATTTTAATATTAGTTATCCTCGCCATCCATTCCTACCCTTAAATAAAAAATTAGAGGGGGGCCTTTTTAGGCCCCTTTTTTCCTTTTCCCCGTCTCTCCT
Organism: Timema cristinae; assembly: GCA_039000515.1. Lineage (NCBI taxonomy): Eukaryota > Metazoa > Arthropoda > Insecta > Phasmatodea > Timematidae > Timema > Timema cristinae. Next base: position 15,643 of record JBCFYV010003811.1, read on the forward strand.
GGACCTCACCTTCAGGAAGGCTTTCTTTATTTTTGGGGAGACTGGGGAGCGGATCCTGCCGAATGGTTTGTTTAAGGCCTTCGACGCTTTTTTAATATTATTTTTTTCGGGGGGTCACTCGCTGGGCCCTTCTACAAGGCACCCGTGGACTCGCCCTTTTCGGCCCCCACCTGTTTTGCCACTCATCCAGGGCTCTGGGGCCCCGAGGCGAAATGGGGTCAAACGGGCCGCACATTTATTTCCCCGAGGAGGCCTGGGGGGTTCCCCAGGGGGGCTCGGGGGGGTTCCCCCAGGAAACCCCGGGTGGGACGGGGGGGAACGACTTAGGTGGGAGTTTTGCCCTATTTTCAATTTCGGCACACCTTGGTTGGCGCGTTTTATTACGGATTTTGACAAGACCAAAGGCAAAGGTGAGACTCTTTACGAAAATTAACGCGAAAGGCAAGGGACAGTTAATGTTCTGGCGACATTCTGGCTTAGATGTTTGAATCCGGGGGCCTGACTAATGGTATTTCTTCTTTCTTGGGCTATGAATCTTTTTTTCGGTTTTAATCTCAAGGACTTTTTTTTTACCTTCCATTTCGGCAGGCCCGACTAGGAAGGTCGACCCTTTTCATTTTCGAGAACTTTTTTTGGAGACTCAATGGGGTTTCGTGACCTTGCCACAATCCCACAGGCGGCCTTACCACGGCTCGCAGCTTTTGATCCCCAAAAACCTGACACGAAAACACGCCTAGGATTAGGGAATAGGGCCGGGCCCTGAGCCGTGGAACCCTTTTGGACCTCCTTTTAAAGGGTAGGATCGAAAATTAGGGTTCGTGTAGGGTTTTTTTATCTTTTTCCGTTCTTTTTGGGGCCAATACGGTACACCCTTTGGTACGTGTTGAGGGGGAAAACTCCTCACAGAACCTCAATGCTCACGACGGGGGCAACAAATGACCACTCCCTTCAAATTGGGAAAACCCGTAATTCCCCTTCACCGGATATGAGAGTATTGCCAAAAAGGTATTTTTGAATGCCATTACTCTTGAGGGCGAAAGACATTTTATTTGTATCTATCTGCCACACGCAGTTTTTATTATTATACTCAACTGTGACACCATTACCTCTTTTTTAGGATAAAAGGGCTTACTCGCTTTGACTTTCGTTTCCTCGCTCGAGACATTTCCGGGGAACGGGGTGGGGCCTCACCACTTCCGGACCTTTTCCACGATGGCGGGGCCTTTCCCTTTCCGTTTTACATATTACGGGGCCCGTGAGGGGGCCGGGGAGTGAGGTTCCAGCAGAAAATTGGGGTCGTGCCCGTGGTGACAAAGTTATTGCCATGCCGTATTTTTGACAACCTACAAGTACTCGGATCGAACCCAGGGTGACCCAAGTTGGTGCTACCAATTGGCCCCCGTTAACTGCCCCCACGAGGCTCTAAAAACGCTAGACATGACAACCTTCGCATAAGCCGCCCTAGAGAGTCGTCCAGCAAATGGGGGTAGGAAAATGCCCTTTTTTGTCCGGGCCCCATGAACGACCCATCTTTTTCCCCAAAATAGGGTACCCGGTTTCACCCTAAGGGCCTTTTTTTCAAGGGGTTGCAACCGGGGCCCCTTTCATTCGGAGCCAAAAACAGTGGGACCAATAACAAAAGAGAAGATCCCGGTTTACAGCCCAAGCGTCAACGGAAAGGCCAAAGGGGCCCCCTGCAAGAAGAACGGGAGGGGGAAGGGAAAAAAAGGTAAGGATAGATAAAGCGAAGGGGAAGATGAAAAAAAAGGGGGAAAATGAAGGAAAAGAAAAAGATGTGAAAGGGAAGGTATAGGCTAGGTTTTGTCCTGCCAGAAGCCCCCCTTTTGTCGCCTCTTACACAACAGATTTTTGGGGGCTATTCCAAACTCCTCCGCAGGAAGAGATTTAGTTATTTTTCATTAACCCATGTTTAGAACTTTTTTTCATTATATAATTTCTTTTGTGTGTTATATTTAAGGGACAATAAAGTGAATATTTAAACAAATAATTGAATAAACTACAAACAAAATTATTTAGTCTTAAAGCCATATGCAAAAATAAAAAGCTAAGGAATTCCAAAAGTAAGCTCTACGAAAAAAATGAATTCACCCTGAAAGATATAACTGGTGGCCTGCAAGAAGTTCTTAAAAAGCAGTCATGTGATGAAACTTAACACAGAGATATCACACCCCATAGCGAAATAAATTTATTTAAATACACTTCCTTCTCTATTAGCGATTTTCAACCTCTGTGGGCCCTGAAGAGTCGAGGGAAGGCCAAAATATTGAGTAAAAAATCACCAAGGGTTAATTTTTTGATGCAGGTCTACATTTTATTTTTTCTAAACAAAGATGCTATTTTAAAAATTCCAATAAATACATTCTTCTTGTTTAAGACCCTCAAATACCATAATAATCAAATTAATTAACCTTTTCAGGCTACTAATGTGAGCCTTTAGACAGTTGTTTTTGGGTCAGCTTTGTCATTCTTTGTTATAAATTTCTATTATTCATTTTTTTTTAGGTTTTTTAGACATTAAGAGGTGTCTAATTAAAAAATGTAATTCAGGGGCAAAAAAATGTGGCTGGAACTACTATTATATTAAGTGTTAGTTCTAAAACAGTTGAACTGTCGTGTGCCAGTATAATGACAATTATTGAGCATTATTGTTGATTAATTTTTTAAACTGGAGAGAAGAAAAAAATGAATCAAATTTGGAGAAATTTGGGTAACCAAGCTATAGTTTTCCCGGTAAGTTGAAAATACACCTCCACACAAAGAAAGTACTCACTCACATATACGGGGAAAATCAATTTAAATTTTAAAATTTTAGTTCATTTTTTCAATAAAACTATTATGTACAACATTGAATTTCTAAACACAATTTTAAGACAGATTTCTTTAATTACAAAATATCCTTAAAAAGCTGTTGGGGTGCGTTGAAACCTAGCACCTTGTTCAGTGTCCCGCAAGTTACAAAAGGTAAAAAAGTCGATTCTAAAATGATGATTTTGCTCTTTTAAATTTAAATGTAACCAAACAAAATTTATAATAAATTGTTAATAATGATAACCACTTGATTATCTTCGAATATAAAATTGTCGTCGATTATGCCCAAAATAAAAAAATTTAAATAACACTATTTAGGCCCGGGCCTAGCAGCCACCCGTTACTAAACAAAATAAAACAAAATCTGCTCTGAAAATTAGCGTACCCCATTGTGAAGATTGTTATCTCAAAAACACATGCAAACGCATGTGTGCAAATTTTCTGAAAGTAAGATTTTTGTCCCTCACTGTTCAGTCAGCCCCTGTCTCTTTCCTCCGCACTTGCAAAGGCCGCGCCACCCACCCTCTCTACTCCTGGACCGCTCGAAAATCCCTTCTTCGAAGCCGTCCGTGACGAGTGCACCTCTATACTCAGCGTCAACGAGAACGCTGCCTCATTGGTTTCGGGGGTATGTGGCACTTGCATGCACCAATGGGAAGCCTCGGGTCTCTCCCTTTGGGACAAGCCAGGCAGCAGTGGAGGGTATATAACACGGTGATTTGGAGCAGATTCAGTGGTGAGCCAACCTTGGGAACCACAACTCATACGAAAGAGCCAAAAAAATCGTCGTTTGCAGCAAGTTCATCGCTATTCTCATTCCCACCGCAATCTACCCTACCTCCCACCGCGACTTTACGTTGCCGGGAATCTACCCACCTCCACCGCGACTTTTACGTTTGCCGGGAATCTACCCTACCTCCCACCGCGATTTACGTTGCCGGGACTTCCCCTAACCTCCCACCGCGACTTTACTTTCCGGGACCTACCCAACCTCCCACCGCGACTTAACGTTGCGGACGCTACCCTACCTCCCACCGCGACTTAAACGTTGCCGGGACGCTATCCTACCTCCCAAACCGGGGACTTTACGTTGCCGGGACTCTATCCTACCTCTCCACCCTTTCCCCATCCACTTGTCCTCGTCATCACGGGATGGTCTAACATCGCCGCCCCGGCAAAAGCCCCCCGAGGGAAACCCTGGAGAAAACAGCACCGACCAACAGTACTCAACTCGTGGACCCATTCTCTACGTTCCCGTCTACAACCACCAACCCCGAACACCCACACACTGCGCCCACATCTCCCAGCATCCCTGCCAGCCGAGTCATCTCAGGCTCCCCTCGTCTTCCCCTCTAAACCGACCACCCGACTCCCCCCTACTCCATTTCCCTTTAAACCCCTGAGGGCTATCATTTACATCCCTAGCCCCCCCCCAACCCCCTACGTTTTCTCCCCCATCTCTCTCCTCCCCTTTCCCCCCACCCACAAGACCCACGAGACCGGTACCTAATCCCCAAAGGCCAGTCGGAAGCTGCAGTTCCAGTAAAACCAGCTACCTCCCTCGAAAAACCCCAAGACATGGGATAACAAGATGAAAGGGTGATCAGGAACAGATCTATGCAAAATTAACTTTTTTTGTTCCTGCATCAAATCAAGGCGTTTCCTCCTCTTCTTACATTATTGGACTTCAGTCGGAGCAGCGTAAAGGGAGCCCAACAACATCAACTGGTTTTTAACCGTTATGACAAAAATAGCTAAGTCTCCTCCGTCAGCGAAGTCAGTCAACAGAGCCTAACGAAGAAAGGGGGGCTTACCCCCGCCGTACCAGTCATCGAAGAAGACATCTGGGCTTTGGCTGCAAAAGGACCCGGCCTTCCAGGAATGGCCCCTGGAAGCACTAGACAAACCTTGGCGGAACAAGAAGAGGACCGAGAGTTCATCAACCTGGACCAACTTCCAACGATCGCAGAGCTAGAGCAATGGATCGACGAAGCTAAAACACCAGCCCAACAGCCCGAGTCGAGGCCGACAAACCCCACACACTGGTAGCAGAATTAGGCATTCAAGTAGACGAACGACCAAGAAAAAAACACACCCATCCAGGACCCGACAACTCTGGAAGGCATCAGGGACTCAGAGATCCCCCGACATTATCGAGGACGACATCGAAGACGACGTCGCCACTCCAGGTCCCTTCATCAGGGCACCCAAAGTCCCCTTGGTCTGGACTACCGAGACTGTCGAACAGTTCCCGTGCAAACCTGTAGATACGTCTCGTAGGAGTCAAGAACTACTCCGAAGAAACATACGAGAACGCACGCTTTTCCGGCAACTCAAGGAAGGCATCACCCTACCAAACCTGCCGAACGCACCACACACATTCCAACGCCCAAAACATACCCCTGATGTTAGAAGTCATCAAGGATTGGGTCAAACCGGCCTTTGGTATAACAGCCCTGCACAGATGTCTTCCCGCTGTTTCCCCATCCCCAAGAGGAATGGAGAGATCAGAGTAATCCACGACTTTTCCGAATGGACAGAGTACATACACTGCCCACACTTCTCTTTTGAACACAGCAGGGAAGGCACTCCGGGAAATTCCCAGACACAGCTACATGATAGAGGACAGACCTCAAGAGTGGGTTCTACCCAAATCCCACTTCATCCAGAATCCTGGAAATTCGCCCGGGGTATACTACGCAGGATCCAAATACTGCTTCACCCGACTACCAATGGGCCATGCTTGGCCCCCTTATAAAACTACAGAGAACAATGGAAGAAGCAGTCCCCCGCCATAGAAGACTGGATCCCAGGGTTTAGGGGCATCGTATACCTTGACGACCTCCTTTTCTACGCACAGGATCCAGAAACCCTCAAGGACTTCCGGATCTGCTGCAAGAGATGGGCCTCACTCTCAACTTCAACAAGTCCTAACCTAGAACCCACCCCAAGGAAATCGACTACCTAGGTTTTAAGATCGACACCACGCAACAGAGACTGACAATCACCCCTACAGCCCCAAAAAAAGCCCAACAGCTCTGTCACCAGATAAAGACTGTGACCCCGAAAGATCAGCAAAGAAAGCGATACATAAGCTGGCTAGCGTACAACCTACGCTGGCCAGCCTATGTAACATGACCTATCTATAAAGGTGCAGCCACCTGGGCCCTCAGAATGTTACAAAACAAGCCCTGGACAACGTGCACTTGGGCCCACCAGCAAACAACGCAATCACCGCCTTCTCAGACGCAACTCCACACACTATCGCCGGGTATACAATGGATACACCAACGTGCTGGGCAGGATACATCGAAAGAAACCTGGAAATAAATCGGGCAGAAGTTACAGCCGCCCTGCTCACTATCTCCTGGATCAAGAAGAAACACCCCGACACGACATCCGACTAGGCACCGACAATACCACGGTACTGCATAACGCAGTACCAGGTAAGGGTTGGTGCTTTCAGCCGAGAAGTACTGCGAGCTCTTCACGCCAGAGTGCTTCACCAGGCTCGAGACATTAACATCACAACCTTCTGGATCCCGAGCGAGCTCAATCCAGCCGACACTACATCCAGACAAGAATATATAGACGCAGTCAGACAAGGAATCAATGAAGACGAAGACATAAATATATGATATCCTTAATCTTGTATAAATGTATAATTTGAGCACATTGTATATTATTCAATAAATAAAGTAATGGGCCCCAAAAGAAGCCGGTCTCCCTTCGATCTTCGCGAGTCCTGCGGACCTTCTTCGTTGTTTTTACCAGCGCCTTAGCTGAGTATAAAGCGAGGGAGACCACCGCTCGGGACTTCAGTCGGAGCAGCGGAGGGAGCCCAACAACACCCCCCGAGCCAACCTCGGGGAACCCCCCGAGCCTACCTCGGGAAATGCCCCCGGGCCCGCCTCGGGGTACTAAAATAAGGGCGGCCGTTGTAGAGCCTCTCACACCCACCTCTGGGCTTCCGGAGGTGGGGACGAGTTGCGGAACAGGTGAGGCCGCTAAGGCGCGATCCCACTGGTGCCTTGAAAAAGGACCAGCGAGAGACCGCCAAAATATTTTTTATAAAAAAAAAGCGTCGAAGGCCTTAAAGTCTTCGAACAAGAATCCCACTACCCAGTCTCTCCAAAATAAAACGAAGCCTCTCCTGAAGCGGTAGGTACAGGAGAGACTGGGAAAGGCAAGAGGGCCTAAAAAGGAACTCAATAAATTATTATTTTTAAAGGATAGTGAAATGGATTGCGAGGATAACTAAATTTCATACTAATAACTTATGTCCGCTACTACAATGGAATTGTAGGGGTTTCTAAGCTCGTGTAGAGGAAATTAAACTACTAATTTCTTCCCTGCATCCTCCCATCTTGTGTTTGCAGGAAACCCACTTCCGCCCAACTGACAACCCGATGCTTCGTGGGTACAATGTATATCGTACCGAAAGAGCCACTTTTGATCGGGCTAGCGGAGGTGTGGCTATATTTCGCACGTAGCAACATATATCATAAGTTTAAATATTGTCTCTGATCTCCAGTGATTGCTGTCAGAGCCTCCTTCCTATGGAGAAAACCGTATGCTGCATTTACCTCCCACCAGGTGAACGTGTTTCCAAGAGGACTCTAGAGCCCTCTTTATACAACTTCCCC
>JBCFYV010003812.1:0-18144 GCA_039000515.1 Timema cristinae
CTTTCTATTAATCCACTCACTCACCCACCATATATTTACTCCTTCACTTGATCCACACTGTTCAAATAGATAAACCAAGTCTTTCTCGCACTTCCTCACATACGGTAATGATGTCTTGTTTGTATGCCCTCTTATTTCTTTACCTAGTAGTAATAGACCACTAAAGAAAATACTACAAGGATAAGAGGGAATAAGCTAACATAATAATAATAATAATAATAATAATAATAATAAAGAGAAAATAGCATCAGCAAGAGTGAAATGTAAATAGTAATTTAATTAATTCAAAAATAACAGACAGTAATTTAAGTGGCCTTAACTTTATCTAGTAGAATGAAGAAAAACAAAGTTGATTACATTATTGCTAAAAAAAAGATTAATTCAATTAGACCAGGTTAGCTTTATAACAATAAAGCTATTAAAACAATTAATAACCAAATCTATTGATGAAATATAAAAAGCTTGAAGAGCCGTTCTAAACTGTTACAAAAGCGTCTAAACATCTACAGACATTACCAAAACATATACTCTTCCAATGTAAAGTTATATATTTAAATTCCAAACTTTTACTTTTATTAACAAGAGAGTATTCAAATTTTACACAAAATGAAAGTACCTTTAAGTACTATAATATACATTTATACTACAAACATTACTTTAACTAACACGAGATTTTCACACCTCAAGTGAGACTATTTGAATTGGCATCATTCAAATACTGAACAAAGTCTTAACAATTGATACTAAGTTACAGAACTTTTAGAAGTTTGCCACATTTCAAATATAAATATATGTGAAGAATAGCCAAATTTACGTTTAACAAAATATTGGAATGAATATAAATGATTTTAAATATACAACACAAGCTAGGATAATACGGATAGTCAATACATACAGATTATTAAGATAGATAATTTTAATATATTTCAATTAACATTTCGTTAAGCTAGAACAGCGAACATTGAGAATTTACAAACATCTTTAAGAAACAAGTCCTTAAGTAGCTACACGAAGCTGAAGTTACTTTTAGTTTTAAAAATAATGCCCATATTTAATAAACAATTATCAGCCTATCTTGACTATAACAATATCAAACTAAATAGTTAAAGTTCAATAATTAAAACTTCTATGAAAAACTATAAATATTTACAGAGTCCAGATTATTTCAAGTCGTCTCCTGACGATATAAAATAATAAACCCAGTCTGTCGATCATGGTATCGAGTTCAGAAGTACATTATAAGTAAATATTAGAGAGGTCCATCCTCGACGGTGCCGGATTCAATAGTCGAATTATTTCTACCACACTTTGCTATTATATAGTTGTCTTACTGCGAAGGTAAAGGGGAGGAATAGTTCACACTAAGCTGGTGACGTCACGTTTTGGAGGGCCACCTTCCTCACGTAGGCCATTCTGCTTGTAAGTCGCTGATTGGTCATCCCGCGTCATATAGACGATACTCTGGTTTGTTGTCAAAAATCTTTTTAAATGCTTGGCTGCTGACGTCAGAGATCAGGTGATGGTTGCTCAAACCATCAGAAAGAGGGCTGCTATGTCCGCGTCTACACTTCGTCAGGTGTGAAGGAATCGCCCATCAGATATGTCTAAACCAGGCCGGTTGGAACATCAAGTGCTGATACACCAAGGCAAAGTTGCCTCACTCCTCGATTTAGGACGTTTTTAAGTCAGACAGGTTACTAGGCTGTGCAAACCAGTTTATCCAGAGGTTACGTATATGAACAGTTTACATTGTAGATAGTTGATAGTGAAATATATTGAATGATATTGTTTGTATATTGCTTGAAGTGACATGGAACTACAATAGTGAAGAATACTATTGTAGGCGATTTGAATAAATTTCGAAGTTTCTCGGGGTGGGTACTATGAATCGGACGTTAGTCTATGCAGCATCTGGTTGGTTGGGGCTTCGAATGTAAAATACAACCCTTGTATTGTTACATTGGTGAGCAATGTTTTTGTGAATTTATGCTCACACAATATCTCTTTCAGCTATGGAGAAACAGCTATACCATGAGATAATTCTCTGTGTTTATTTGGATAGTATTTTTGTATTATGAGTTGTGAAGCTGTGAGTCTGGAAAGGCCTCACTATTCGTGAGGACAAATAAGGAGTTTCCTGTATAAATAAATGGCAGCTCCGGTTTATAAATCTGAGAAATAACAGCCGGTAAGGGAGGGGGGGATTTTTTTGTTGAGCACTTAGCCCACTCTATCAGCAAATGGTGACACATTCGTCACTAACGGCTGATGCCGCCTGGTCGATATCAATTGTTTGTACGCTCACACCATTGTGTTTTGCCAACCATTAAATTGTTTTAATTCCAAAGCAAAGGAAATGTCTTAATCACCTTGGCAATTACTGATAGGTTTTGAAAGTCTTAAAATGAATGCTACGAGGTAGTAAACCATTAGCATTATTAAATGTGCATTTTATTTTTATTTTATTCCCAATATTGTTGACAAGAACCAAAACTGGTCTCCTTATCCGAGATGTACTACCGGCACAACTAATCTGAGGATGGTGCTAAATGAGAAATTCAATAAAATTATGCCTTTTTCTGTAACTAAGACCCACAACCACGTTCCTGATTGTTTTTCTGGATAGTAAAAATATCATAGGAATTCTAAAAAGTATACAGTTTAAAATGCCATAACATATTATCTGTAAAAGGGTATTCCATAGATTGATGAGCTGCCGGAAACAACTCCCCTTGAAGAATGATATGAAGGAAGCAGTTAAAAGGATTATGCAGATAAATGTGCTGCAAAGTCTAATATCTAATGATCCAGCCACGTCTAAATATATGGACTATCAACCAGGACACCTAATTTTGAAACGTGCGGGGAGCGAGTCACTAGCATGTTTCTCTCATCTCGCACACAATCTCTCGGACTCCTAATTTTGAAACGTCTGTGCTGCGTAAAATGATGTCATACGATCGAATAGGGAGCATATTCTACTCGCCAACCTCACACCTGGCGTATCTTTTGAATATAGCGTAATAAAACCAAATGGACGTCATTAGTCTGTTCGGTTGCAAATTTTTGAGAGTGATTTTATTAAAATAAACCAATCATTTTGCAAAATAGGTTTGCAGAAGTAAAACATATGGTTTCTTTGTACACTTTAATCAATTCGCCTATAAAAATATTTATTTGGTTGTAATTTTAATAATATCTATTTATTTTTCAAAATTATTTAACTGTCAACTTGACTGAGACGGTAGAGTGACATCCTCAAAATCTTGAGTTCACGTGTTTATAACCTAGCTTATCCATTAAAAAAAATATTAATAAGTATATAATCTGTTTTAAATATATTTAAAGAAGTATACAAGGTAATTGAGCCTACATAGAATAATATAATATTCTTCCTTAAAAATAATTTAACACGGTAGTAAATTAAAAATAATAACTAACATTTCTTTTGAAATTTTATATGTAGTTGATATATTAAAAATTAAATTATTGGGTTTGATGACATAAAAATGTACACATTAAAATATAAGGTTAAAAAAGCTAATTATTGGTTGCGTATTTAAAATATTTAGGTATATTTATATTTTTAAAATTGTTGCCAAAATAAAATAACAATTTAAAGAGTTCAAATTTTTAACAAGTGATTTTTTATTCTGACAAAAAAATTAAAATTAGAATCGGACTGGGATCGTGAGTTTCAGATAAACACGCTACCAACATTTCTAAAGTGGTAGTGAATAAAAATTTCTATATAAAATGAGAAATTTTTGAGACAAACTTAGAAGCAAACAACTGGAAAATGGTTTCCTAATAAAACCAAACAAATCGTTTTACATGATGCACACAATCCAATAATAGTGCTCACTTTCAGTTAAGTATCTTACATAATGGCGTGTTGCGGCATACCATCACCTTAATCACTCGGCACGTCATAGTTTTACAGTGTTGTCAGATTGAAAACTTAGTCGCAAGCGAAACAACGTTACACCGACTCGCACAACAGTAGAAATCTTTCAAAGTTATATCTGATTTGGTACAGCCTGCGGTTTGCGAATTCTTGAGTAGTGAGTTTGTTCGCTTGCTAGTATTTTCGTGTTTCAAAATTTGTGGTCCAGAAACTGATGAAATGATACTTTTTTTCTAGCACCACGTCTTACTAACACCTCGGGTTATACGCTTAAGAACCAATATTGCTAATGAGTTAAGACATGGGAAGGCTAAATTTTAAATTAAGGTAGCCCTCATTTGTGTAGAGGTAGAGTAGAAAACCATTGAGTGAAAACCACCCCCAGTTCAGTAAACCGGGATTCGAACCTCGATCTTCCCATCCTTGGCAATATAGCTCAACATGAAACTAGCGTGTTAGTTAACTATGCCACCAAGATAGGTTACATTTAATCAAACAATAAGATTCGAATGACTAAGTTTGTGACCTAAATTTAAGCAAAGATCAAGAGGAACTCTTTGGTTCCCGGTTACAGCAATAAAAATCACTCGAAGCAGGAACCTGCTAAAAATAACATTATATCGACAACACAGTGAAAGGTAATCATAGTATTTTATTATTAGAAGAACAGTATAAGGAGGATATTAGTAGTCTTATGGAAAAAAATTGACAGCTATTTAAAACAATCCTTATGAATGGTCCATATTATTAATACATAGAAATTAAGTTTAATCCGACAGCTTAGCTTAGTTGGTAACATGTCTGTCTACTGGCTAAAGGTCTCGGGGGGGATGCCCAGAAGAGCAGAAAAATTTACCATTGGTGAAATATGTATTTACCCTTTCACAATAATGAATTAATGGGCGGGGACTGGATGATGTATCTGTCCTTGTCTTAGGTTAGATTATAAGGCATATGAAGCTACAAAAGGCCAAGAAATCTGTTAGTGATGTATTTGATTGAATAAAAAACCGCCGCAGGCTAAAAACCATTAGCTTATGTAAAGTATATAAACTATGTTTGAAAGTAGTTTTCCTGCATAATGGAAATAAATATTCATCAATTACTCTATATCATTGGTTTGTCATGAAATAAATTCATTAAACTATTTTGAAAATTCTTAGTTAATTAAGGTACGAAGACTACTCTTGGTGTGATATTAAGGGTATTGGAATACTTATGTTTTGCTGGTAGAACTTGAAATTGTTCTTCCTTCACCATAAAGCTTAAAGTAGTGAAGAATTTAATTGAGACCTTGGTTAAAATAATAATTAGATTCATCCATCCTGAAGATGTTTTGCCAACATGACCTATGCTAACTTGTAATAAGTTTTTCCAATAGTTTCCTAATACATCTGGAATACGATATACCTGAGTCAAAGCTACAGTCATACGAAAGTGAAAATTGTATTAAGTCTAAAGTTGCTTTGCATGGATTTAATGTAAACAAGAATCAAGACAGTTGATTCATCTTTGGTGTTAACTTTACTACAGTACTATAGATATTAGTTAAGCTTAATGTCTTTTTTAGAAAACATTTTAACTAATAATGAAATAAGGAGTAGTAATGAATATGATTAAGACTTAGATAAAAACTTAAGATTAGCAATATACAGTAAAAGGTTATCATACAATGATGAATTAATGAAATGTTAAATACTATTGAAAAGTTGAAATTGATATATTTAATGTTAAAAAACACTAAGCTGAGCTTACAACAAGTATAAATATGTCAAGAAAAGTTAATATATATATATATAATAACGTCATCGACAACAATTATTATATCATAAGTTGATGACTAATCAAAACATAACATATACAACATATAAAAATAATTAAAATATCTAGAATAAAAAGTGAGAATAACACAAGTTTTTAATTCAAACACTGATGTTGAGACGTTACATACAATTAATCATCTTAGGAATAGCGTCTTTCAAAGTGGTACAAGAGAATTTGACTGTAGAGTCCAGAACTGCAAAAAAAAAATTGTAATTAAAATAATTTAAGTGTAGAATCTAAGTCTTATTCTTGTTTAGACCCTTTACTCATCTAGCAGGTGATCGGTGATTAAAATAAAGCCGATTCAATTCTTGCCGACATGTTTCGGTACAATTATACCATAATCATGGTGAAAATTCGTCGTGGGATTACACAAGTCGGTGTTATGACTGAAATGCTGAGACTCTCATGTCTTTGAAAATTCATTTCCTACATTCACATATTTTTACTTTTTCTCGAAACCTTGGAGTGAAGATATTGTGATCATAAAAAAAATAATCGAACTCATGATTTTGATGAATAACGACGTTTCATGACCCCACAATAATGTAGCTTGGGCTAGAGGCGACACCATTTTACTGAGTGGTCTAAAACATGGTATATTGGATTTTTATACCGCCCACCACCCTTTAGAAAGGTTTTTGTAATTAGTTATTTAAAACTAAATTTAAGGATAGTTTACTAAAAGGAAAACAGCAAAAATCAATTTTGATTATATTTTATATCTAGACACTCTTTATTACTATAAAAAATATGGTAATCTTCATATTCTCATGAAAATAACTTTAAAGTTACTTTACATAAGAAAGATTTTACAATTTTTATAGTTTCCCTACAACTCTTTGTGATAAGAAATAACATATTAATGTAAAATTTTACTACAATTAAAGATAAACAAACAATATTTGATATATTTTATTATAAAACCAATATTTTCTTTGCTATAAGCTGATAGTTTTTAAGTTAAGTCATTAAATATTAATTGTATTCTTATACTTAATGATGGAAAAAGATATTTACCTTATCTCAATTTTTATGGAACATTGTTCTTAGCCCATATTGCCATAAAGTAAGTAACAGTGTATATTATTTCATTTATGATCTTTGGTGATATGTTTCTACAAAAAAAATATAGACCGTCGTTTCACAAATCTTATGGGTTTTTAGTAAATATCTATTTTAAGATTAAAGAAGGAGAAAGTAGGTTCGCTGTACCGTACCATCAATATTTCTCCTAATAATTAGGAAGATGTGAGAGATGAGCAAGGGGAACTCTTTTACCAGGAAATTTACATGATGAAAAATCGCTATCACTATAAATGGTATATTACTTTTTGTTTCTTAAGAGGAAATGCAAATTGGATTACAAGTGAGACGATTATTCTTGTCTCAATGGAGAAATTAGCACTTGACTCAGAGGCCTGGGCTCTGTCTAATCAGTTGAGCATATAAGTTTTTTTTCCTAATAGTGCAAATACGCACACATTCTCTAACAATCCTATTATGTAACCATAGAAGAACCAGTGTTGGTTATTAACAGTTTAAATGGGCAGAAAGATGTGTAGCAGTAAAATATTAGTTTCCTTTCAACAACAATAGTTTATGCTCTAACTTGTTAGTCGACATTAGTTTAATATTCTAATATAATTTACCGTAAAGTGCCCGCTGGAAAGATGCATCGTTATAGACTTCGTCGGCCCAGGTCATGTCGATGATATTTTTTAGAGAAGGGAAGAACTCCTTAATGCTTGGCATTTCTTCACATGATGCTATTTTCATAAGAGCTGCAAAACATATTTGTTTGGATTTATTATATATAATTATTTTATTACTATCATTATCACCACTTCTTACTTTCCGTTCGTGTTATATGCACTTACGCTAATGTGTAATGATAGAGTGAGATGAAATGGAGGACCTTCAGTTTAATATGGGATCCGAACCATGTTTTAGTCCTGGATTTCCACAAATTCACAAGTTGTGATTAAAACGCGTCTTGTCAGAGGTGAATGAAGGGTTTGGCAATCAGATAAATCTGCACTGGGACACCAAGTATTGAACCCCAGACCCTCGGCACAACAGTATGACAGGGTATTCCGTGAGCACCAGGTCACCTTATGTCTTGTTGATTAATACATTACCAATTTTTAGTTAGATAAAGATAGATCATGGACAAATTATTGATAACAAATCAATTCCAAATAACTATTAAAAGTAATTTTAAATTAGATTACAAAATTATACAAAGTTAATCTAAACAATTGTACCATAATTTATTTTCTCCTAAAAGATTTCAATCTTCAAGCTCTAATCTAAAAAGGTAAACTTATTAGTTAAGGGAATGATGTAATTACTCAAGGTATGCTTGGTTCTAATTATTTGTAGCTTATAAAATACTACCATATACATCAAATTAACAAGATAAGATTTTTAAATTACAGAGTAGGCTGGGTGTTCATAAATAGGATGGTATTAAAAATATGACCAAGTCCAAAATAACATTGCACATAGAAATAATTCATAATTATAATGAGCCAACTTGTAAAAGTAATTATTTTATGTTTATATATATCTTAATATATATAATTCTTCTGTACGTGTGTATGTCACTGAACTCCTCCTAAACGGCTGGACCGATTTTGATGAAATTTTTTGTGTGTGTTTGTGTGGGTCCATGGATGGTTTTAATTCACAATTGAACCCGGTAGGTGGCGCTGCAATCGGTTTCTAGGATTTATTTTTATTTTTTAGGGAATTTATTTGAGGGTATTTTTTTTTAAAGATTTTTTGCATATCAAAACATGTAAACTCACAATTTCACTCCCCCTCCCAATATTTATAATAATGAATATAATATGAATAATTGACCGTTAAAACCTATTGAATAGTGAATAATTGGACTTCTGAGAATAATTCATAGTTATATTTGTGTACCAATAGGTGGCATTGATTTCGAATTCTGTGGTATTTGACGTACGCATAACTGAACTTCTGAGAATAATTCAGAGTTATGTTTGTGTAACATAGGTGGCATTGGTTTCGAATTGTGTGGTATCAATACATGCGCAAGTCTCTTGCGTCGTGGCTTGGCGTTGTTTTGACATTTCAATTTCTGTACGATGTGTTTCGATATTCCATGTATCACAATCGCGTGAATATCGAGTGTATTTTACATCAAGTGTACTCAAATACATACATTGGGAAAATGTGTAAGGTGCTGTGTTGAAGTGAATATCTTACATGATCTTCCATAAATTTAAATTATATACATGCGTATTCAATGACAATCAATCTAACTTGCAAATTTTTATTTTAAGTGCTTATTTGTGTCGATGATTTCATAAAATTTACGGAGTGTTAAACGTTTCATCGAAAAAAAACATGTAATCCATAAAATTCAAATATAAGTTGCTTATATTTAGGTGTTGTGTGTTTATTAAAGAACAATGCCACGTCTTCGTGGACGAGGAGGAAATACTGGTCGACGTACACAGAATTCACAAATAGTCCACACCTGTCGGTTAAATCGAACGACAGAAGATCAATTGACGGACAATGCAAATATAAGAGTCCAGGTTGCAAACACACGTGCAAATGAAAGTCAACAGCAACGCTACGAACGCTTTCGAGCTTATGCATTGAGACAAAAACAGGTGCGCCAACTAGCCACTGACGCACACAGAGCACATGAACCATAGCGCCTGCAAGTACATCGCGCATTAACACGCGCATCACTTCTCCATCTTGCGTTCGAATATGAGTCTGACATCGATTATTCGTCACATTCACAAATTGTCAGCGGCGCTATGGACAAAGAATGCCAATCTGCCATGCATTCAAATACAAAGGTGAATCGGCCGGTTTCTGCTGCGCGTCTGGAAAAGTTGTACTTCCACCATTGAATTCGCCACCAGAACCATTGAAAACACAATTGGCTGGAGCCACACCTCAATCAAAATTGTTTTTGCGTAAAATTCACAAATTTAATTCTTGCTTCCAAATGACATCATTTGGAGCAACAAAAATCGTTCAGAATGAGGATGGTCGCAATTTTAAATCAACGTTTAAGATTCAGGGCCAAGTATATCATCAAATAGGTTCTTTAATCTCAATGCCTGAAGCTGATCCAAAATTCTTGCAAATCTACTTCATGGGCGATGAGGAGCAACAAATAAACGCACGCTGCCAGTACAACCACATGGAGCAGATGGAGGAGCGAGAAATTGTGGCGACTTTGGAACCGATTTTACGAAATCACAACCAGTTGGTCCAGTTGTTTTATACCGTTTCAAACAGACTGCAAAACGACAACTACATGATCGTCGATATAGAAGACAAAGTACCATTTGGAGAGCATGCGGGCCGATACAATTCACACACCGTTAATGAAGTTGCAGTTGTTATGGTTGGCGACGCATATGAATGTCCAGATATACGGATCCAACACAGAGATAAACACGGTTCACACAATTCAAGACAGTCATCATTCTTACGACACTTTGCAATATCTGTTGATATTTTGGGAAGGAGAAGAGGGATATCATTTTAACATCAAACAAATAAATTCAGTGATAGGTACAATCTACATATTATTTACTTTCCTTTTTCTGTAAGATTAATTTCTTTTTGTCTTATTTATATTTTTACTTTGCTGGTGCAGAAACCAACAAGAAAGTGAGCGCGATGAACTTCTACGCATATTGGTTTATGATTCGTGCCAATGAAGACAACAACATTCTCTGATACCACCAGCTGTTTCATCAATACATCGTTGATATGTATCCGAAAATTGAAAGCGAGCGATTACGGTACATCAAATATAATCAAGCGAAGCTGCGTTCTGAGGAGTACATTCATTTGCGTGATCCTATTGTCGGTAACGTCAGTAACGTTGATGAAAACACTAATAGCAATGACATCGTTACCGCATATATTCTTTCATCATCATATATTGGTAGCCGTGTCATATGCAAGAATACATTCAAAATGCCATGATTTTCGTGCGCGCGTGTGGCCGACCAGATTTGTTCATTACATTTACGTGCAATCCTAACTGAGATGAAATTAAAATTTTGTTATTGCCAGGTCAAACAGCAATGCATCGCCATGATATCACTGCACGTGTCTTGAAATAAAAATTAATATTGTTGATTAACTAGATTACACATCAATCTGTTCATTTATACAACTCAGGGATTATACGAAAAACATTGTTCATCAACTCGCATTAAGATAAAAACAAAACTAACTTTATTGGTTTATTCGGACCGTTTTTATAACATCACAACTTAAGGTATAAGAGGTGGTGAGGTTTCTATGCAGCTGACTGTACGTATCATCGAAATAGTATGTACTTCGTACAACAAGTATATACTATTTAGATGGTACGTATATAGTAAGTTGTTCTGCTTAAGCCCGTAAAGGTTCTAGGCCCAAAAAAGTATATGTTTTGCACTATGAAAATAGAAACAATAAAAAGTAATTTGAAATTTGTCATATTTGAAGGTACGTCAATAAAATAAAATTAGCTGTACCCGGCACACAAATTTGTAATCAAGCTTAGCAATTTTTTTCGATACAGCTGATATTTGTGGAGTTGTGGGCGAAATTCCAAAAATTGTTGGGATCACGATTCCATATATTATTATTTTTAATAATGGATATCATGTATGTATAAGTGTCTAGCAGTTCCTATTCTAAGTAAAATTGATTAGTTTCAGAAACAGACAGAAAGAATGGGAAAGCATTTCCATTACTGTGAAACAAAGTATTTGTAATGTACTATTGTCTCAATATAGTTGATTTTGAGGAAAGAAAAGATGTTTTATTTTGTATGTTGTGTTGACAAACCCTGAGTTTTTTATATTTGTGTAACTCACTAATTGGAGTTCATTGTGAATTTGTAATTGTGATGATCACATAGTATTTGTTTTATTATCGAAATCAATTATGCCACCCAAACGAAAAGCCAACGTTCAGGCAGGACAACGTCTGTCGGGTCCACTAGTGTATTTATATATATATATAATCGACTATATTGGAGAAAATAAAATTAGAAAACTCACTACTAAATAAGCCATGATTTAAAATAAACATGGGTAGTTTTTATGCTTTGTTGTCCTAAAAGAAAAGTGTATGCTGTTTGGTGGAATGGCTATTTTGTGGTTTCAATGTCACTGGTGAAGCGTTATTCTACTGCAGAGCATAGTCGAATTAATTTTCTTTAGCCTAGTGTAGCAATACAACACCTACATGGGAGGAGACGACCAATTTGATTCAAATATTTCCATAGAGTATCAATGAGAGGGAAAAAATTGTGCCACTCAATCCTACTTTTGACTACTAAATGTGCGATAAAATGATAATACATATCATTTTATATTAAAAATTGGAAATACTAGCACGTACAAAATACCCTACAAATCTTTTTTTCGGGAAAATTTGATACGCCTATTTGTTAGTAATATATTGTACTAAAATATGAATTCTAATCAAAACCATTAAAACAAATTACGATAAAATCTGGGTTTTTTTCTCTCTTTTCACCCTTAAGTAAATTACTCTTAAACTTTAAAAGAAAACGTTCTGTGACCTTATGAAACCCCAAACTAGGTTATTTTGATTAATTAAAATAAAAAATCATTTAAAAGCATATATATCTCATATTAATTAACCAATCTCAACAATCTATGTAATATTACGAACTATTACATTTTGGCAAAAGTTTGTAAAAATTTACTGTACAACAGTAAAACTATGTTAAGTCATGAGGAATCCATGAAGGGACATGTGATACAATCTTCCAGTGCTAAAAAAAAAAGTGTCCCACCCCTGGTTTAAACATTCACTCCAAGACAGAGAATGTGTATGTAGTCAGCATAATGTATTGAGAGGGGAAAGAGAAATGCAACGACCTTTATTGTTTTGATCCTGTGGGCTCACAAAGCGACCGCTCGAAAGATGACGACACAGTCCAAGAGATTTTTTTAAGTTTTTACAAAAACTATGGTGGCACAAATTATGGGGATAGGATATTCTTGTGGCACAAATTCAGCACTAAATATTGGTATAGGTTTCAGAATTTGTGCCGTTAGTGGTGCTGCCAACTTCACGGACCTAACTTGGAGCTGCTGAACTATGTTCATTAGTGTGACTTTTAGCAGAGTAATGATTTAGAGCCTGACGTGAAAATAAATTATAAAAGTGCACTGATAAGGCTCAGATGATGAATTTCTCAAAGTGCATCTGTCAGTGGTAGGCTGCCTCATATCCCCCTTTCCTTGCTATCCATAGTGACCATAATCATTATGCAACAGTGTCACGGGCAATACACATTATTGTTGATTAGTAGACCTAACACTTCCAGGCGATCAGTTATTGTTGGCGTTCAATTTCAGTCCTCCGTGCCATAGATTATGTTTCACGGGTCCTAAGTATGTGTTTTGTGTATATCCATCTTCTTCCTGCTAGTTGGTGTTTTTATTAAGTTTATTTTAATTTTATGAACTTCTAGTTTACGCATTTTATTTGCGTTCTCTCGTTGTTGAAGTATACTCATTTTTGTTCTTTTATATTGACTTCTAGTGTTAGATAGTTTGTTGATTGTTATCATGGTATAACCCTTTTACAACACTTAATAGCTAAAAGGTTGTTTGGATAATCATTCTGGACCGAGTTGACCCGTCTCGGCAAGAACATGACTCCGCCATCACACTGCGGCACTGTCCATATCGGACCACGGTCGGATATCTCTTATATGAGGTACTTCAACACTATTTTAGTTATATTTTTAACCGCGGCAATCACTAGTGTAGTTAAATATCGAGCTGTTATTTGACGATCGATTCAAACTTTACAAAAAAGTGAACTGTCATGGCGTTTTTTAATTTATGGTTGTAAATAATATTTTAATAGTGATAGTATTTTGTTATAAAATGTTTGAAGTGTTCATTTTATCATGGTGTACTATAAAAATAAGGGTTGTGTTCCTGGATGACTAAATAGAACATCTACTAAACATAGATTTCCAAATAATAATTAAACAAAATTCTCCATCTGGAATAAACTTATTTATTGATCAAAACTTGAAAATCTGGACAGTGAAACTATTCATACTAAATTTACAATTTTCAATGAGCATTATAAAGACCAATGTTTTAGTCTAGAGACTAAATGTCTTAATGCACATTCCATTCCATCTTTACAATTGCCAGGTGGGGGTGGTGTCTATTATCATATTTTATATTGGCCAAGCTATAAATTAAAACGGGGAATAAATAAATTTAACTAAAATTAATTGCATTAATATAAGTGGACAATTTATTTAATTACTTTTGTTAATTTATTTAAATATTGGTTCTTAATATTTAAATAAACCAAATTAGGTAAACGTCAATTAACTCTTGAATCCAAGTGATAGGGTAATAGAGTAATTAATCGGCTCGAGATGAAAAATTTTGGTCCATGAAAAGATCCCAACACAGACTCTGTCCGTAGTCCGTAAGAAATATTTGCTAGAGTATCTGATTGGTCTGAACACAGAGTCCTTATCCGTAACTGTGTATAAGTTGGTCAACTTTACATTTCTAAGGAGAAATTAATTTCTTAATTAATTCTTAATTAATTTCACAGTGTATCGTTTTGCTATAATCTTAGGCTTAAGGATTTCCTGAAAATATTGAATTCCGCACAGTTCTCAAATACCAATACTGCCTGTACTTTAACGGAGTTTAAGATGTCGGGTGTTAACAGTTCAAGAAGGCTTTGTCCTTGTGGAGACAGACTGTCCTTCTTCTCTTCCAGGAAGCTGTGTATAGCTGTTAAATACGAGCTGATGTATTCCACACTGTTAAACCAGCGGGAATCGGGTAGAGGTTTGGGGGAAATAGGGGAAAGTTTTCTTCCAGGTGCAAATTATACTGCCTCTTCAATTTACGGGCATTTTGGAATATGCCTTTCAGCTTGGCAACAACATTATTCAAGTCCCGTAGGTTGGCCTGCAAATTTCGCCTATTAAATTTAGTTTATGGCACCAGCAGGTGAAGGGCATGAACTGGTCCCCAAAAACCGTCTGGAGAGTACTGGCGCACAAAATCATGTAAGACGCACTGCACTGTCTGTGCAAATACCAAACACACTGGAATAACTGATGTCCAGTTCACGCACTGTGTCAAGGATTGCCCTATCACAATTGGTCGAGTTGGCAGCATCCAGGTAGCTGCAGGACCCCAAGTACAGTTGCTGCGTGACTCTTCCTTCTAAAGTCCCCAGGAGTACGGCAAAGACACGGTTCCCGTTCCGGTCGGTGGTCTCGTCGCAAAAGATAACAACTGGCTTCCCCTCCAGATGGGCCTTAATCTCTGCTTTCATGGCCTCCCCGCACCTCGGTACATACTCGCGCCGTAGTTGGTTAGAGCTGGGTAGGTCACCGGAACCGCAGACGTATTTTCCCATCCATGACTTGACGGTGGGATGGTCCATTTTTTCAATGGGGATGTTTGCATGTAGACAGAAAATGAAACTTTTCAGTCACATTGTAATTTACTTCTTTATTTTTAACAGGTAGAGTCTCTAGGCTACAATGCATCATTTGTAGGATCTACATTACTGCAATAAGTCTTCAGTGGCCTTACTTTGTGCAGAATGTATGATTGACGCTTAAATAGATATATTGTTGACTCAACAAAAACAAGTGTATCCTTAGGAGCCTACTATTTATTTTTCTTTCAATTTTCATACCTCAAGACTACTTTATTATTACAAGTTTACACTAAGGGTAGGGGCCTAGGGCATAGTCAGCCCATAATATGAAATCTCGACACGCGTGATAGCAAACCTAGGCCTACTGTAGGCTCCCCAAAATACAGGGGTCGCCTAAAGTAGGCTAGGTAAGCCTAGTTGTAGACCCACCGCATAATGTCTGGGGGTTAAATATATTAAGCCCAGGCTCCAACAGAAACAAGTGTTCTGTTATTCTTACTATGTTTTTACCCTATTAATCTTACTATGCTTGAAATCTCAGCTAGGGTCTACAAATTTACGCTCAAAATCCAACTAAATATTTAGCTGTCTACTAACAACCAGTTTGCTTTGGTAATCGGACTAGCAGCCAATGAGATCAGTCAGATCACGTTTAATAGGGAGCCTCCATGCGCCTGGTAGGCCTAGGCCTAGGCCCTACCACCCTACCTTGCTAGGCCTAGTAATAACCAGAAATGCAGAAGCTTTTTCACACTAGGACATATTTAGCCTATTTTACAAAGCAAAAGTCTAGGGCCTATCGCAGTATCAGTAGCCCTAGTAAACAATGTAGGTCTAATAAAGCTTGAAACTTCAGTAAAATGCTTACCTTCAACAGCATCGCAGTAGTGTCCATTATGTATTCATTTTTCTGCTCTTTGACCTTCTGCTGGTTTCCCAACGAACTCACAATAGATGTTTGCAGTGTAGATGTCGGCGGTTTGCATTTAAGCAAAACATGATTTTTTGAAGCCACATGTTTTTCGCATGAATCTTTCCGCGACCACTCAACCCTAACTTTTCACAGACTACACATAATTACATCGCGGTCGTGCACATAAAACCCATCCTTCTTATATTCTAAGGCTCTTGACGCCACACTGACCTCCTTCCCTCTCCGATCCATAACACTCAACAAAACACTTCTCTACCAAAATCTTCTTCAAACTCTTCTCGACGCTCGACACCACAGCGACGTGCGAATAAATCAAATGGCACTGGCTTGCAGAGCATGCTGGGTATTTATTTAGAAGACTCGCTTCACACCTTGCGCACACGTTAGTATTCACCTTTATGTAGGCAACTGATGGCTAGCGATCCTACCCAACAAGCCACGTGCTGACCGCGTGCTTGGAATGTTGATAAGACTCGGTTCATAGCTAACGTAGAGAAGCAATAGCAGCGTCCCAATGGCAACAGCTAGCTAGCGGTCCTGACCTTGGTTTTCCCAAGAACGAAAACAACCCTGCGATGCGACGCCAGCGTGTAGGACAAGAAGGGAGTGGTACAAGTATGAACGAAAAAAAGGGACCTCCGAAAATTAAAAATGGAATTTTCAAACTTAAAATATTTATTTTTCAATATCGCAAAATATTAGAGCGAATGCCGAAAATCGTGACTAAATCACGATTATCACGAACATCGTTTAAAATCGCGAATATCGCGCTAAAACGCCGATTTCGCGAATTATCGCTACAATTCTGAGCATATATTTGCAATCAGGGTAACCTGAAATGTGAATATCTGAAAGAAAAAATGTCATATCTAACTTTGACCCCCCCACTTTTTTCCATTTTAAATATTTTTTTCTTGAAAAACTATTCAGGTGCAAAGCGCCATACTTGGGTGCAAAACGGTGCAAAACAGGACTTTTAAGATGGCATGAAAAAAATCCAACATTTTGATAGTGGGGGGGCTACCCTTAACTTGGCCCCCCCCCCTTAACATAAACAGTCGTACCATCTCTTGGGTTAGGGTGCAAAACGTAATACTTGGGTGCAAAACGGTGCAAAATAGGTGCAAAACGGTGGTGTATTTAAATTTTAATTTTGAGGAGGTGGGGGCCAACTTAAGTGATCTCTAATCATGTAGTTCTCTTGAAGGTTGTCAAAGTGTATTTGTTCTATTATTGTCCACAATAATTTCCTTTTCACTTTACTTCTAGTAATATTATGTCATAAGCTGTCTAGATTAACTGTAAATTTACAAGTTAGCAAATCAGTCGATCAAAATGTATTTAATTTCAATGACTTTTGACAGCATGAGTGGGCTACTGACATACTTCGCATAGAGTCTTACTGGTTCTATTTAAGAAAAGGAAGAAAAACAAATACATTTATTAACTAGGTCTGATAGTTTTGTTACAACACATAATAACTATCATAATTAAGTTAAAAGAAATAAAAAGGGTACACATAATTTGTTACGTTTCTCACACTATCTGAATGTACTAGATTGAGGAGATGTGACATGTGCTTGAGGTTTAAATCTCTTCCAGATGGCTTGAAGGCAGAAAAGCACTTTAACTGTGCTTTCCTATCCTCATCATCTAAATTAGGGCCATTAAATAAGCGGCCCGATAGGTTTTGCGGATTATGTTTAAATGATTTGACATGATTTACTTTTTGTTAGTATTATTCTAGCTTTTATATTTAATGCCTCTAGTAGATTAGTTCATATTAAAATAATGAAACGGAGTTTTGTAATTGCATGATTTAATTATTTGTTTGAGTTATCACAATTTTAGTATTTTTGTAGATCTAATTTAATCCAATTGTATTTTTTTAGATCCAAAATTCAATAGCTAAATCATGAAGAAGAGAAAAAACCAGCTTTTGTATCTTACTAGGCTTTGCAATGCAATATTATTGGGGCCTTCAAATAGTTTATAACGT
>JBCFYV010003813.1:0-25261 GCA_039000515.1 Timema cristinae
CCCACACAAAAGCGTCGACAGCGATACCAGTGCGGGCGAGTTAAGCGGGGCCCCTTCACCCCCCGGAGTGTGCGTGCCACTGATTGAAAAAAGTACTGAGTTCCTTTTCAGGGCAAACAGCCCAGAAACCGTAAGGATGGGTGGAAACCTAAAAGTGCTAGCGAAGCCCTGGCCAGGGGGATCCTAGCCGTATTTCTCCGGTAAAGACCACTGCAAGCGGCAATGACGCGAGAGATATCGCAAGGGCCTCAAAAACCCGTGCCAACTCCGACACCTCCCGCCAAGGTGTGTTGGTAGGTAAGAAACACCTGGCTGAATTTTCTTCAGACCCAGAAGATTGGGTCACACGCTTCGCGCGAGTCAACAATTAGTGCGATTTCATGACATGGAGGGATTGTCTTCAGGGCCAGACCTCCCGTTGATGCATGATGAGTCGAGCCAGGGTCCGTGATGAGTCTAAGGGATTTCAGACTGTAAGACTCCACTGAAGGGGCAAGGCGGCAACACCAGGAAGCTACCGGGGGAAAACCCTAACTATTTAGGCGGTGGCTCTGATGATGAAGTGAAGGCAACGTGGGGCCCGGGCCAGGGTGCGCGAGCGTTGGGCAAAGGTGGGAAGTGGCGGAAACCTAAAGGTACCAACGCAACCCGTGCCTCACCCCAGCCTGGTACTAGTGGTTCTGGGTCGGCTCACAAAGCTAAGGGGAAGATCCCTCCCATCAACTTGTGTAATGTGGAGGACAACTCCAAGGTGGCGTGGATCATCCGATCCATGGTTCGAGAGCCTGTGGAGGTGGTCAAGCGGCCGGGGGATCAGGGGAGCACAGCAGTTATTCACCGATAAAGACCGTTGCAAGCGTAATCGCAAGGCCCCAAAAACACGCGTAACCGTTGACCCATTCCGCCAAGGGGTGTCGGTAGATAAGAAACGCCCGGCTGAATTCTCTTCAGACTTGGAAAACCAGGTAATATGTTTCACGCGCGTCGATATATCATACGAGTCCGTAGACGTTAAGGTAAGTTTTCAGGACCAAACCTTTCATTGACGCGTGATGAGTTAAGCTAGAGGTCGGATGATGAGTCTGAAGGGGTTTTAGACCTTAAGATCCTGCCGAAAGAGGAAGGCCGACAACGCCAGGAAGCTACAGGGATCAACCCTAACCATTTAGGCGGTAGCTCTGGCCATTAAGTGAAGGCAACGGTGATCCGGTCCAGGGCATGACAGCGATGGGCAAAGGTAGAAATCGGTGGAAAACCTAAGGGATAACAACGCAAGCCGTGCCTCAACCCAATCTGGTACTAGTGGTTTTTTGCCTGGATCACAAAGCCAGTTGGAAGATCCCTCCCATAATCTTGTGTGATGTGGAGGACTACTACAAGGTGGCGAGGGCCTTTCAATTCAAGGTTAACGAGCATGTGGAGGCATTAAGGAAACCGAGTGATCAAATGCGCTTCAGTGCAAGTCAAAGGAAGCTTACCGCACTCTCTGGGCGTTCTTGCCTAGTTTGGGGATCCAGCATTAATCCTACGAAACGAGACGGGAGAAACAAGTTGGGGTCATAGTGAAGGGACTCCTGACACGGAAAAAACCTGGCGAATTCCAGGAAGAGTTAGTGGAGATGGGTTTCTCTATGAGATCTATCACCCAGATTTTTTCCCCAGTGGAAACGGGACCAGAAGACCGGAGAAAAGGCAGCGGTTGCCAAAAATAGTTGTCTCTCTGACTCCCCAAAAGCATACCGCAAGGCTGTACTCCATATTAGTCCTGTGCAGGATCCACGTCAAGGTGGAAAAGTACAAGCCCCCCTGCTGTCTATTTCAGTGGCAAGACCCGTTTCCGGGCATGTGGCGGAAGGATTGCCACGCGAATCCGAGGTGTGGGTTCTGTTGGAGTGACCACGAAATGGCAGGTACCCGGAGGAAAGACGATCTCCCCGGAAGTGCCTGCACTTATTAGTTCACCCCTTTGGGCTTGACGTGGGTGTCCTACTACAATATCTTGCGGGCGGCATGGACTGTACGGGCCTCCAAAGCACAATAAGGTAGGATCGATGGTCTAAGCAAGGCTAAAGGCTCTCGGGCTACGTTGCGGTATGGAATGCGACCACAATTCCAGCTTCAGCACCAAAGCCGCTGGTGAAATCTTTCACCAGTGCGATGTCAGGGAGACCAACCCCTTCCCCTTGACCAAAGCACCAGCCAAAGCCACTCTTCCAGAACCAGCCACGCCTGGTTCTTCCCTTTCGGTAGAGGACCCATCCAAGACCATTCCTCTCACCATCCCAACCCCCATTGTTCACTCAGTCCTTCCTTCATCTCTGCTCACTCCACCACCTTTACACTTTCTCACGCTTCCACCCCATTCTTACCCCTCCCCCCTTCCCCTTCTACCTCCACGTAAATCCTGTCACTCCCCACTCCCTTACCCACCCCCACCTATAATTCATTCACGAGCTAAGATTACCTGGATGACAGCTCGAAGTGTTACTAGAAGTAATCCCAAATATATCACTACGCCAACAGCTGACATCTATCACTTTGGATCGCTGTATTGAAAACAGTTTGTAATAATATTAATGTGATAGTTAGCCACAGTTATTAAGGCCAATATTATTTATATATTTATTTGAGGACGGACACAAAGTTTATTTATTGTTTTATTCCACTTTAAAAAATATTCACGCCCCTTTCACAAAAACTTCTAACAAACATAGTTTTCAAAATGGTGACTGAGGAATTTAAACCATATGGATTAACATGACGGTAAACAAGTTTTTTACAATGATGCAAACACGAAGTTGATGAAAAATTTTATTCCGTAAAATAATTCAAACTAAGATAAAATAATCATAAAATCATTTATTGTATGTAAAAAAATGACAACAATTTCTCTTTTCCAAGTAAATACGATACCTGTATTAAAAGATATTGATGTGTGCACTATATTACATAAATCAAAAACGTTCCAAAACGAAGAATAAGTACTTTTAATTATGTTTAAAATATTGTTTCGAGTTGGGTAAAAAGAAATTATTAAAAAAAAAATATTATGAAAAACTTAAGTTTACGTTATTTTAAATGTCATATATAACAGGTAATTAAAGATTTTTACATTTATAACAAAACAGTGATCTTTTACAAGTGTTGGCAATCCAAAACCTAAACATATGATTTCGAACTGTCATCCAGGTAAAAGCCTATCGTGAACCGTCCCGTACACCCGAGAGGAGACTGCAAAGCAAAAAAAAAAAAAACAATCGCATTAAGCTACTCAAGTGTATTCCAGGACTGAACCCATGGGACTTTTTATCAAGTCTCTTGAGAAAGATCCAGGAATCTTCTAGAGTAATCATGGCCACCTGGTCATGTAGCACATCATCCTCTACCTGGTCTCTCATGGGAGTACAACCGGATATAGGACCGCCAGTGCTAAAGGAGCTCACGGTCGCACTCTGGAACGCCAACGGAGCCGTGAGGAAAAGGCAGAGCATGAAAGTTCCCTGGCAAAGCATAGTGTCAACGTAATGCTGTTGGAGAAACCCAATCTCACTCCGCAATGAGGTTCTAGTTAGCAAAGTTTATCTGCCATCAGAGTGACTGAGTGGGATTTGGGTTGAGTGGGACGGCAGTTCTGGTCACCATCCCATCATGTCACTTCCTCCCCCCCAACACATGGAAGCAACGACTATCCAAATAGTGACCGCTACCAGCCTAGTGCATCTCATCTCCATTTACTTCCCTCCCAAACAGTTGGTTAGACCGAGCCAATGGGGCTGACATGGATGCTATGCTTCAAGGTATCACCCCTGTTTTAATCGGCGGTGACTTCAACGCTAAGCACCCTTTGTGGGAATCAGAAATATGTTCGTGGCGGATTACTCTGCAACACCATAAATCTACACGGCGGGTAGCGGCCCCTCTATCCCCAGCCAATTCCCTATCTATGACCGATTCATCCCGGGCATCATAGAATTCGTTGTCTCCAGAAGAATCAGACAACGATTGATTCTGAAGTTTCTAGCAGAGCTGGACTAAGATCACAATCCCGTTCTTGCGAAACTGGGACGAGCCGTTTCCTTCCCGAAAACCCCCATCATGGAGCATAAAAGCATGTTAAAGTGAGACTGCGACTGATTTGTCAGAGTACAAGGTGTCACCCCACCTACTTCTGCAGCCGAGAGCTTCTGTCTTTTAGATAGGTTTTCAAGATTTCAACTCTATATGCCAAGTCGATTTAATTGATTTTTAACCACAACCAATGGAGACTACAAATTTGTGATGACATATGAAGTACTTAGAGCACTCAAGTCAAATAGAGCGGAAGAGGTTTGTGATAACATAATAGATATTTTAACCTTGTTAAGGGATCCTTTAGTATTGCAGGCTAATAATGGCCGAGAGTTTGTGAGTAAAATTATGAAATATTTAACTACATTTTGACTTAGTTTAAAAATTGTTCACGGCAAAGCCAGGCATAGCCAAAGTCAAGGGAGAGACAAGCGGCCAAATCAAGACGTAGACAATATGTTTACTACCTGAATGTAGGATCACAAAACTTTCAGCTGAGCCATGGTCTAAAATTAGTTCAATCAATGAAGAACAGTGCATTACACAGTAGAATAAAACGGTCAACATATGAAGCAATGTTAAGTTGCCTACCAAATGCATGTTTAGCTTCGTCAAACATACCAAATGATGCATTACCTAACGTGGAATATGAAGATAATTTTGAAGCTGTAATTCGACAAATTAGTGTTGGTACTGACCAAGAAACATAAAATAATCAAACAATCAATAAGAAACTGATGAGAGTGCTAACGGAATGGAATAAAACGAAGCTCTCTATTGGAGAAGAACAATGAAGAGTACAACCGAGATGGCGGTAAAATATAGTTTAATAGACCTATAACAATCAACATCGATAGTAAATAAGCATTTAACTGCTTAAAAGATCAAACATACAGATAAAAACATTCATCAGACGAGCTTTTGCCACTTGTGGATAAAGGTTCTAACATCCAAATTCCAGTTCCAAATCCAAACAGCGGAAGAAGAGATTTGATAATCCTCGGCATTGTCTTAGATAGAAGAGAGGATGAAGGATTTTATCAACTTGGGCCCGAGATGGGTTTTTTAGCAGCTCTATGCAAAGTAGGTTTTCATTCATGTATATTTATTATAATAAAATATTGTAGAAAAGAATGGCAAAACAATACATTTTTTTAAACTTGCAAGTGTTATGCTTAGCCTGTGTTGTTTTTCTTGTCCTCCACTCACACCTCTGGTATAAATACATACATGATTAACACCCGTAAATATATTTGTTTATTTTAGTCACACTTTAGTGCTTGTCAGGTTAACATACTCATGAAAATGAAGTGCCATTGGACAAGACCATGGCTTTAAGGACTATTGCAAAAGTACAGTTACCCAAAAGTAGCAAGGGTTATTCAAGTGTATGTGTCACAACCAAGTGACAATAAAGGAAAATACTCTTGTAAGAAAAATAATTTACTTGTATTTTCAAAGTGTCATAATGGATTACTATGTTGTAAATAAAATAAACATTTTAAATGAAATTTTAAAAATCTTTAATATTAAAAGCTTGAAACATTACTTAAATTTGAAGTTTAAATATTACGCATATCATATTACCTTGTGGTTTTAATAAAATGAAATTTACAAATGTAACTGTAATTTAATTTACCTTAGTATCTATAAAAGTAAATGTAACTGTAATTGAGTTTACTTTTGAATCTATAAATAAAATTTCTATACAGACAAATTATGTTTATTCATAACTTAGTACTGAATATAATGGTTGATCAACTTTCCCAGACTCGTGGGAGGGAAGGTTGACATTATCTGGGGAATTTCGACCATGGCTTGTGAAGGTTGAAGATGTATCTAATTTAAATATCAGTATCCAACTTTCACTAAAGGGTTCAGTGAATGTCGACCCTGACCAGTTGATCTCAACTTTAAGGAAACCATTTGGGGAATGGCCGAATATTAGCAGGCATGCCAACATACAGGACAACATAGATGTTGTCCCCGACGAACCCACCTCAAACTATCTATTCGGACCCGATATCATACGCGGCATTGACCAACAGAGGTGTAACCATCGAAGATATGACATATAAAGAACTCGATTGGAACCACAATACAATATTGTGTGAAATAAAAATTGACACCAAATTTGAAACACAAGAGTCCCCAAACAAACCACTACAATTCACGACTGGGACGAGTTTAGAAACACACCATAATTACGCTGCCAGAAATACAAGAGATGGACACAATAGAACAGGCTGACACTAAATGCAATTATTAACAAGGATGCAGGAAACCACAGGGCAAACACTACAAGACAACCACTCGAACATGACTTCGACAAAATTACCCGGATCTGGGCTTCCTTATATCCTAAAATTGGGCAGCGAGAAGGGACTGACAGACGCACAGAACGGCACAACACAGGATACCATACAAATGACTCAGGCCCGAGTTAGGAGAAGAGTCAAGGACATAAAACGAAGTAACTGGAACACTCATAATCACTACAGCTGCACGTGACGGAGACAAGTTGTGGAAATTAACACAACTCAGGGGGACAATCAGAAAAAAAGTCAGTACCAGGCAATTCATGGGGAACACGGCATGGTTTACGAGAGCACAGAGATCTGAAGCCATAGCAGTGGTACTTTGAAAAACAATTTAAACATAACAGACCACAGGGAAACCCGATACGCAACTATAACAGTGAGATACCAAACGACACTCGAGAAGAGTTAGTTACTGTAGGAGAGCTAACTAGCACTATAAAGGACTTACCTGTCAAAATAAATATTCAAAACAAACTCCATAGAAAGCGGTACTAGCACTGTTGGCAATACTATGCTATTTCCCGGATGACCGTAAGTTGGCTAGAGTAATAACAATCCTCAAACTAGGAAAGGACACGATGTTTTCTCAGAACAGAAGGCCAATAAATTTACTCACGATTCTAATGAAAGTGCACGAAGAAAAACACTCAAAACAATAAATGATAAGACTAAAAAATTATTCCAAACCTTCAGTTTATATTTAAAAAACCACTCGACAATAAACATTTTAGAAGAAGTAACCCAATGCTTGAAAAACAACGTAATAGCTATTTTCTTAGACATCGAGAAAGCATTCGACAAAGTTTGGCTCTTTGGATCTATTCAAAAATAAATCAAATTTATTTACCCAAATGGGGTTTTTTTTCTTGGTATTCAGTTTCCTCAGACGGCGGGCGTTCAGGTTGTTATGAACGGCAAGAGATCACAGACTCACACGATAAAAGCAGGGAACCACAAGGTTCAACACTAGCACCACATTTATACAACATTTATTATAGCAGACATTCCCACTCACGATCACGTTCAAGTTATACTTTTTGTAGATGACACCATGCTCTATATAGCCAATAAAAACCTTAATTGTGCATCCCTTGCTATGCAAAGATACCTTCTCCTCCAGAACTGGCTATGCAACTGGATAATATAAGTAAATCCCGCCAAATCAGCAGCCCTAATCTTAGCTAAAGTTAGGAAACCACTCCCCGCTCCACTTACCCTATTTTACACCCAATCTCCATTACAAGGTGGTCACGTACATTGGGATCACGATAGAAACAGACAGACTATAATAGCCGACCTACTGCCACCAACTATAAGAAATCTACAAAGACAGAAACGCAAACAAAATAACTTGTTAGAGAGGACTCGGACAATATCACCCGTTTGAGCTACACCACCACAAACGATCCAAGCTGGCGTAGATGAGCACTTATTACTATAATATATCCAATTGGCTATTTATTATAACCCCCAAAAAATTTTAAAAAAATTAAAAGTTATAAAAGTCCTAGTTGACAATTATATAAGAAAAAAAAACCTAGATGAAACTTTCTTAGAAGAATACAAATTCACCTATAATTGATAATCAAATATGGGAGAGCAACAAGAGAACTGCCGACCACCTCATCTCATAACCAACTAGGTTAGCTAATAGCCAGAGGATAATACTGGCCCCATATGAGGAATTGAAATGTATCGACTTCAGAACAAACCCCAAGAAAAGAAAATCCTACCAACCCCAATTCCCCACGCGGACTTGTTCAAACAACGACCATCATAATTTACCCACAAAGCACACACATCTTCCAAAATCCTGTAGCATGTCAGCTATATAATATGACATCTACAATTAAAATTCCATAAAGACAATTAAAACAAGATAACAAGTACTAATTTATATCCAATAATATGTGGCAGGTGTTGACTCACTGTGAATTGATGTTGCCAGGAAACGCCCAATAGTCGAACAAAATTGCCCCAGCGGACCATTACCGGCACCGCGAGCATTTTCACGTCCTGATCGAAGAAAAGAACGATAATTGTCTGGTTTCACCACACCTTCTGACAGCACTGCTGAGAAGACGGAGTAATTCTACAACTCTAGCTTAGATATCCTTAGATATCAAGATGTATCAAAATCCGAGCCAGTTCTGTTGTTATATAACGGATTCCCTGAGAATAGCATTTTTGTGTTCCATTGTAATTATTCACCGGAGGAAGAACTACGACGTAAGACTTCAGCACCGAAGAATACTGGTGGCCACGATGTGTCAGGCGTTGGACTCACCACCATGTCGCAGAGGAAGCCTCTTCTGAGACTTTAAATATCTGTATCTTCTGTTTAAAATCTACATTAGATTCTAAACTCCGTTTCTATATCGATTAGATATTGAATATAGTGTCAGGATATCTGACATCACATTCTAAGTCCATCAGACATACTTTCAAGTATTAGAATGTCTTGCTTCATTTTCTACATCGATCAGTAATAGTGTATTGTGTTAGAGTGTCCGAGTTATTTTCTATGTCCATCAGACACAAGTTTTAATGTCAGAGAGTATAACATTTTTTATATATCCATCAGGCATGGTTTCTTTAGTTAGAATTTCTAACTTTATTTTCTTTGCCCATAAGACATGGTTTCTCTATTCGGAATGGTCTGACGTTATTTTCTATGTCCATCAGACATAGTTTCTTGGGTCAGATAGTCTGACGGATATTTCCCTAAACAAGAGGGCTCTATGCTCTACATATGTATAGGACCAGGTGATTGTTACTGAGTCCATGAATTTGATTTCCTTTTCCAAGTCATTAAGACATTGTTATATTTTTATGACACCCTAAACGCTATGATCCATGTTTAGGATCTCTTTATGGCTACAATCAAATCATCTAACACTTTCTTCTTGTACCTAGTTAGGTCAGTGACCGATTACAGTCACCATTGCACCCTTTTTGTGTAGCTATTTACGGTAAGCAACCTGTGAGGGCACTACTAGAATTAAGTAGTGACCCTTAGAGGATAATGCTTTGTTCCAGCCCCTTCAGACGCCATATGTATTTAACTGTTCAAAGATAGTTTGTACTAGCTATTGTATACCCTAGTAGTGGGTAAATGTATACATTTATTAATGATTGTTCTGGCAGTACTCAATAGAAAACAACCGGTCATAGTAAAATACTGTGTAGATTCCTGATTGTTTAGCCATTTATTATTTGTAAAATTGAAGATCCTCTTGTAGGATATTATTCTTAGGTTTTTCGTAACTCTCCATGAAGGTTACAAACAAGCTAGCTAGTTTAGATTATATTATTCTTAGTAACTCTAAAAATATAGGATTTGATGCTATGTTACTATTTTCGATTGTCACAATCATTCATGCTTAGACCTCTCAGGTATTAGTCTTGTACTAGCCTGGCTAGATTGTCTTGATGTATATGGCCTAAAACTTAATCCCTTTTTACTGTTGCCAAGTTCTGTCAGTTCCTTATTTACTAAGTGCTAATATCTATTCGTCCAACCGTATCGTATGTTACTACCCCAATAACGGAATACTGTTAAAATCTTTTAACTCATATGTAATTCCTTTTTTTTTTTCTTTTTTTTTTTTTCTGTTTGATAAACTTATTTGTTAAATTTATATATTTCTGTGATTTTTTCCCTTCCCTATCCTTCATCAATTATAACTTATGTAATTATGTAATAGTAATCGTCTCTTTTTCTACATGATGGGGAAAGCGATGGTTCAAACCCGCCTAAACACGAGACCCAGCGCTATAATTCATCTCACTACAAAACCATTATCAACAAATGTAAGTTACTTACAGACATAATTCACTGGTTTCACCTCAAAGTAGTTTTTATTAATTATAAAATAAGGTTAAGAGTCACGACTGTGACTCGTACTCGCACATAAACTAAGTCCCGTATTCCTTTACAGGCTAGGCGACAATCTTTTATTGCCATCTCTTCTAACGTCAACAGATAAACAGCAGAATTTGCGTCGGCTTATTTATAAATTTTTATATTTGTGCTGCAGGTCTTTCAATTAAATAGTTCTTTATTCTTATTGTTTGAAAGTTGGACTTCATCTGCATTTTGAATTCCCTCTTGAAATTCATTTTTGGGCGCCACTCATTAATAATTGTTTATTATTATTCACATAAATGTTTTCTTAGCTTCTCTCTACATTTTTCATTAGGGCTTGGGCCCATCTCTTAAATTTTGTGCTAGTAGTGTTCACATTAAAATTGTATTTGGAACTTCTATCTATGGGTAGTATTCTGTTTAGGTTTGGAGTCTGGCATGTCCACTTATAACCCCCATGGTTGACGTAACTATCTTATAATTGAATGTATTATCCTTGTTTCCTCTATAATTTATGTTCTAGTATCCCTGTTTCTTTTGTAATTTGTAGCCCACTCGCTTTTGGAGTTAGTACTCTTATATAAATAGTAGAAAGAGAACACAATCCATCTGAATAATGAAACAGAATAATTTACTAATTGAGTAGGTGGGCACCACTCCAATGTCTAGGAGAAAATAATAAAAATTACAGAAAAATATCTCCAGCTCAACTAACTGGTAGCGGCAAACGACGCCCCTCTACACTCGGGACTACTGGGTGTGCTCAGAACATTACTGAATGGTACAATGTAACTAATTTTATAATTATAATAAAATAAAAATATTGATAATTGTGTGTTGTTATTATTATTGTGGTTTCTTTCCGAGTCCAGATTCAGATCCTACCTAATAAGGCATGCCACCTAAATTATAATACTAATAAAAGTATTGTGAAGCAATACTTGGAAAAAAAAAAAGTTTCACATTGAATTATAATGAATAAAGCAGATAAAAAGGTCCTTTAAATTCTAGTAACACGACGAATAATAATGATGAGCTTGATCTCACCCATAATGTAGACCGACGATTTCATGTACTGGTAGTAAATCTGTATTATTCTTCTCTTGTGTTTGTTCTTTATCATGTCCACATAAAACTCCCATAATCCTTTCCTGAAATTCAGCTCCTATTTTTCAGCTTTTGCATGGCCGAAATTGATGATTCACTGTATAATATTCACTTTTGAAAAACCGACCCAAATTGAATCTTCCTTTATATTTTTTTCTTTAGTCCTGCCTTTTTTTAAAAATCATCCAAACATGTTATTTTGTTTTTTATTAAAAAAAAAAATCCCTGGCCTTGGAGAAAGAAATGATCTAAACTTCGCGCATAAAATTTCAGTAACAAAATAAATCAAGATTGAAAATAGTTCCGAAATCCACCACTCTTTAAAGCAGAGAGTGTTAAAATCACCTACCAAAATAGTAAATGAACATGGCGGGTTGGTATTTCATGAATTAAAATAAATAAAGAAAATTTATTACAATGAATTATTATTAGCACCGCGTCTTACTACCCGTTCGGGTTATACGCATTACGCTAATGTGTAATGGTAGGGTGATTGTGAGATGAAATGAAGGACCTACAGTTTAACGTGGAATCCGAACCACGGTGGAGGCCTGGCATTCCCACATTCACAAGATGTCTTGTCAGAGGTGAAGGAAGGGTTGGTAATCAGATAAATCTTTGCCGGGACCGAGGATTGAACCCCGGCCGCCAGCATAGAAGTCTGACACCTTACCCCTAGACCGCCAGGTCACCTATTACTAATGAAATAAAGGTAAGTAGGTTATATATATATAATATATATATATATATATAAATTTTACTATTTCAATTGTAAACAAATATATAATTAGTATTTAAGCTTTAGGAGTTGTGATTGAAATTTCAAACAATAAATAGTAAAGTTGTCAACGTTATTACATAGTTGAAAGTTTGAGTCAACTGACTATTAAATTTATATTTTTAAGAAATATTTAAGCAAAAATAACATCACAGAACTACAACTGTGATTAGACTGGCTAGTGATTGAAGAAACAAACTGATGAGTAACTGATTGTTACTTAAGTTTTGCACACTGTGCTAAGCAAGAGGCAGAATTTCGATCATTTGCTTAGCGTCTAGTTGAAAACACCTCCTTCCTTTTATTTATAAGGTCTAATGACTCGAGTGCTGAGTACATTTATATTTATTATTATTAATTATTATTATTATTATTGATGTAAGAGACTAGCCAAAGAATAGTTTGTATACATGCATTGAAATAATATAAATTGCAGAGTATTCATTACGGCCAAGGAACGACAACAAACTTTGCAAAATGTATAGTGTTGTACAGAATGAGTTTCCACAAGGGATCTTGTAATTTGGGGCGGGTGATAGAGCGGAGTAAACGCAAGCTCACCTTTTGTGATATATACATAGACAGGGGAGCCTGGCAATGGTGTCGCCTTGTTGTAGATCATCCAGACAAATTACACATTCTCCTTTGTCTTCACACAGGACATCCTCTATAACAAACAGTAACACACTCTTATAATATCTATTACTTCTTATTATCGAAACCAGATATAACTTGATATCATTTAATTACATAAAATACATTTTTAAATATAATAATAAACAGAGACTTGATTTGGATGTATTCAAGAAGAGCCATATCTGGTTCTTATCAATTTATAATAAACTTTATGAATAATATAAGCCTTGTTGAATTGTTACGTAACCAGAACTTAATAAATATTATTTTTATTTCAAATTAATCAACCCCCTTTATGTTACTTTGAATACACTGACCAGTTTAGGTCAGTTTAATTAAAAGTTATTATTATTATTATTAATTGTTTAAAAATGAAGAGGAAAACAAAACAATAGAATTTTTTTTTTTCAAAAACCCTCATTTTTATCCCAAAAGTCCCAGCTCAATCTGCCATATACAGTTATTATCAATGCTAAAGGATGTTTATTAGTTATTTGGCAAGTCAAAACGGATAACTTTTAATTAAACTGACCTAAACTGGTCAGTGTATTCAAGTATCTATGGATTAAAAAGCATAGCCATTATAGATTTGGGAGCTTGATCTGAAAAGATAGTCTAGGTAGTATCGATGATGGAGTGCAGCAGCAACCTCTGCGATCACCTATTAGTTACTCAGTTAATGTTGTAAACAATTTGCATGGCGAGGTAAGGGTTTTTGCCAACATTTTGATATTGTATGCTCGGTTGCTCAGAAGCTACGACTCACTTTGTCGAACATTTACATTAAGGCGAGGTTGTAATATATAATTTAAAATTATATTTAAGGGTATTACCCACCACTGGTTACTCTCGAGCTTCACATAAATACATGACTTCAGCTTTATTATGGTAGTGAACGTCAAACAGCCTTGTTGTGTCAACACAGAGGCACAGACGTAAGATACTCCGTGGGTCAACTGCTTGAACTTAGGGTCAGTGTTGAAGCGTCAGAGTAGCAAGGGATGGGGTGTGTTAATTAGCTTGCAAAAAGAGAAATGTGGGTAGGGTGGGGCTATTTGGGTCATTTCAACTTTAATTTAAAATTTTTCACCTATAATATGCTTGCGAAACTTTTTTAACAGTTATTTATATCTTTATTCATATCTTCTGAACCATACCTAGTAATAGTTATTTGAAAGAAAAAAAAATCAAGTATGATATAATTAATAAAGGGAACATTAGCAAGTGGAAATAACATATTTAGTAAAAACGTGGGCTATTTGGATCAGGAATGGGGTTATTTGAATCACATATTTATTTTTATATTTTACCATGAGTATAGCCAGTTTAATTTTTTTTGAAGTTGTATACTACTAGATGCAAACAAAATGTTTATATGAATTTTCCACACTTAAAAGGGTTTTTTCCAAAGGCCCCGACATATACTTCATGAAACCACAATTTGCAGGTTTGACACCTAATCCAGTCTCCTTTTCCACTTGAATTTTGTCAAGGTAAGTAACTTTACAAAAACCACATAAATGCATTTTTCTTCTTCTTCATTGTCAAAAATATTATCAAATTATAGTCTTCATCTGAGTTGCGGGGTGTGGCGAAACTCAGATAAAATACTTCTTTGAGGCTTTTTAGAGGGCTCGGTATTTCAGGTCATCCCAGTATTAGTTTCTTTTTTCGAACAGTAAAGCTTTTTTCGATCTTACTTTATCAAGATTTTCTTGTGATGTTAGACGGCAGGCTCTTTGTTTGTCCTCTTTTTTTTGGTATGTGTGTGAAGCTTGACCGGTGTTGGTAAGACTTGAATAAAAAGTAATAGAAGATGTTTGTTGTATTGTTGATGGTCTTGCAGTGTCACATGGGAAATTTTTCCGTTCTCCTAAAGACTATTTGCAATAAAGGTGTGGGAAGGAAGAAATTTTTTTTTCCCGGGACTTTATCCCAATTGTAAGGGAATATCCCTGTACATTCGAAACCTTTGACCACATTCCCAACAGTTTGCCCTTAGATCCAAGCAGCATTTAGAAGTCTGCCGAAAGTTAATTTGGTGATTGAGCTTTTTGGGGTTGTGGATGAAGAATGAATGAATGGGAATGAATGAATGAATGAATGAATGAATGAATTAGTTTCTTTATGATAAAAAGCTTTTTTGGGGTTTAAAAAATTGACCCATCAAGAGGCTGCAGAACGCGCGTGGTGTGAGGTGGAAGGCCCCAATATCTTTTTTTGTTATGCAAACAGAACTCAAGACACTGAAGAGTTTTGGTGTAATGAGTGGCCATCTAAAGTAAGCAGGCACTTCCCAAAGATCGGTGTTTTTGCAGTAATTTTAGGGAAAAATTCTTCATTCATATACCCACTCTCTGACATTAGTTTCTAAAGACCCCCATGGCATTCTGATGATAAATCCCCTTTCATTCCTTTTTCCGGTAAAATCACGAATGGGGGTATAAAAACCCCACTTGCGCTGCAGCATGCTACAACGGTCACGTTTTCCCCCTCTCTCTAAGCTTGTTAATGAAACTACCTCTCTTTTCCCCCTTTCTGCTACTATTTTAGATGGTTTGTTGGTCATCGAAAAAAGTTTCATCCATATTTTAAACAGATTGTGGCTGAACATGGGGTTCCAAGATAAAATGTGACATTTATTTAGTAATTTGTAAAATTCTTCTACTGTATTTCTATTCATTCCCTCTGCGCGAGATTTTGACAAACCTTCTGGCTTTCTTAAGGGGATATCTTGATGTAATTTCAAAGAAAGAAAAATAAACCAATCCTTGCCAGCAATTTTGGCATAATCATTCCAAGGGGTCTTGGTGTTAAGAAACTTAGCAAACTGAACGCAGCTTTAAAGCCCACTTTCCGATGAATGATCAAAAACTACGATTAAAAAGAAATTTTAATCTTTCTACTAGGGCTCCCTCTTGATCGAAAGATAGGACTGTAAGAAAGCCTATTGATTTTTTTTGTTTCAATTGTTTATCTTTGGGGGTGCCCATCAGCTGTTTTAAGTTTGTCTTAGCCACCCCAAACACTTCTTTGCAGTGTACTTTAACGGTAACCTTGAAATGTGATGCAGCTGCTCTGACACTCCAGTTTTCGTTAAGTGTACTGTCTGGGGCCTGGGCATTCCCTCTTTGAACCATTGTTGGCATCTAATTTTTTTTTTTTGTATTCCTCGAAAATCTAAAATCATATTTTAAAAAATAAATCAAAAACACTAAAATAACTTAGATAATTTTTCCAGTTTAAGTTAATTGTATTTAAATATTATAAAAATGGTTAAGATGTTAATATACTAGGACTTACCCCACAAAGATTAGGTATTACATTAACATTACAATTAACTGTTTATACATTCAAACACAGTATTACTAAACCAAACCGATACATTTTAAGATAAGTGATAGTAAACGTTTTCAGAACTACTTAAGTTCAAAGTAACTAAATATTGAGAAAAGTAGGGTATACATATTTATATTTACAAAGTAAAACCCGTCAGAAAAGGACACAGCCATGTCCATATAAAAATAGAAAACGTCATCAAAAAAGGTAATAATTTTCAAATATGGTGAAACTAAAACTCAAATATAAGAGACGTGTATATCAGAATAAAAGGGCAAAAAAACCTAGTGTGTAAAACTGTTTCTAGACAAGACATTAAAACAATATTTATTTCTACTTTAAAGTAAGTTAATTACTAAGGTGTAAAACATTGCGTGAAAAACAGTTTTGAAACTAAACACATTTACAAACCTTGGAAATCCATGAATATAATATGACACTTTAACTTTGTGTTAGAGTTAATTATTTTTCTGGCTTTCTGGCTATTAATGTTCTAAAACTTCATGTTTGAGTGCAAACTATACATTAATATTATCATTTGGAAAAATCACAACCTTTTTTGGGGAAGCAAGGCATGCGCTGAGCTTGGACCATTAATTAACTTTGATCTTATTTTGTATTGATTTTTATCTTGCAAAACTATTAAGGTGCAAAACGCCATACTTGGTTGCAAAGTGGTGCAAATCAAAACTTTTATATTAGCATTAAAAGAATTACATTTTAATAATAGGGGGCTACTCTTAACTTGCCTCACACCCCCATAACAAGACAATTGTACAATCTCTGGGATGGTTTGTAAAACTTAGTACTTGGGTGCAAAATGGTGCTAGATATGTGGAAAACGATGGAATATCTACATTCTTAATTTGAGGGTGTGAGGGCTGGAGGGATAGTGTAAGAGCAACTGATTGAATATTAGAATAAGTGAAACATTTTTGATACAATATTGATGTTTTTTATTTATTAACTGGTGCCCCAAAGATAAAAAAAATACTAGTTGCCCCTTCCGGAACTCATGCAGGAATCTAGAGGGCGAAATCAGACTACTTGTTCCAACATTTTTGGTTCTAACTTCCATCATATTTGTGATAGAAAGTCCTACAATGTATCAAATATAAGGACAGTTAAACTATATACAATAGTTGTATATAATAAAATGGACGTAATCTGCGTGATAATATCTACAAAAATGGGAATGAAACTTTAAATATTAAACTCAACACAGCTATCAATGATAATGGGCGTGCCTTTGATGTTAGATACCATTTACAAAAGCTGGACAAATATGTAAGTAATATGCTAAGGCAGGCTACGAACACTAAGTGTAAAGACTACAACATAAGCTGCAGCATAAATTGAATTTTATCATTTTCATTCTTGAATGTCTACAAAATTTGGGCTATAAATATTGTTTGTCACCCAAAACCCACTTATGAAAAATAGGGGGATATCCCGAAAATTTCCCCACGAATTTCCCCATTCAACTCCCCTTTAACGTTAACACTATAAGGTTAAGGGGGAAAGAAAGCTCTCCCTAATTCCAATACCCGTTTTTCTTTCACCACCGTACCCGAGGCCCAAAATATTAAAATTTGGTACAATGGCCCGGCCCGCTAAGGGCTTTGGAAAAAAATTTTTTAAGGGAAATAATCTCTCCTGGAAATACAGCACTACCCCATGAATTGTTTTAAAGCCCTAAACAAAAAGTAGAGGGGCTTTTTTAAAGGGGTTTTCGGAGTTGTATAAAAAAGGTAAAACAAACCCGAACAAAAAAAGTGGATTTTTTTGTTTCTTCTTCACCAAAAAATACAGCTGCTTGACTCTATAAAGGGCAACTCAGTCTACGGGCCCCCGTTTTCGTTTTTCTCAACTAATCTGCCCAAAGCCCCCCAAAGAAACCGTACGCCACCAACATTTACTGGGCTTGCTATTGAAAAAATGTACATCTAAAACGGTTTATCGTCGACCCCTTCACCCCGGGGTAAAATTTTTGGCACCATTTTTTACGTATCGTCTTTAAATCAAAACACAAAGTTTTCTACGGCCCCCAAAAAGAGGGTTTTTCCCCTTTTTCTCCATTCACTATGGGGACCGTACTTAAAGGGGGGATAGGTTTTTTTTTCAGCGGCCCTTTTTTTCAAGGGGCGTCATACCGTTCCCGGGAGAACCCGGCATTTAAACCCAATTGGAAAACAAGCGCTTAAATACGGGTATCGACATGCTCTCCGACGTCGCCAATCAGGGGTCGCCTTTCAAAGAGGCTCTAGGGCCAGCTTTGCCCCAGTAAAAGGCCCGGGAAAAACCTAAAACAAAAGGGCCCGGAGCAGAAAAAAATCGAAAATTGATGACCCCGGCCCCAGGCTATAAAGGGCGGGATTAAGAAAACATCGACGTACGTCTTCTATCGTTGCCCGAGTAAAAAGGTCAAGAAAAGAAGCGGTAGATTTTTTTTTCATTTGAAATGGCGTTTCTACCCCCTTAAATACAAACCCGTCTTTTTCCCTCGCCCAATTTATTGCCCCTCAAAAATTTTCCCGGGTAGCGGCCAAAAAACGGTTCCCATATTTAATCCTTTTTACCTATGCTCTATCTCAGAAACCCGCTATCATGAAACCCGACGGTGGCGTTTTCACTGAGGTGGGGTAAAAAAAATTCCCGTTTTTAAAAATTTTTATTAAATTCGCTATTCCCCCAGTTGGATGTGTTTTTTAAAACCCAAAAAAAAAATTTTCACCCCCCAGGGAACATGTGTGCTTATAGATCGTACATTGAGATGCAGCTCAATTACCAAAAAGTGACGCCCCAAAAAAACACTTTGATTGGGGTCTGTGTTTCGCAGGCAGCCCCGGAAAAACCCTTTTAGGAGGGGCCTAACGCAGTCAACAAAAGGGTTTTTTAGGCCCCCTCACAGTCTCACCGAAAAAAATTTAAAACGGTGGATCTTTTGGGGTACCT
The DNA here is from genome assembly GCA_039000515.1 of Timema cristinae. Classification (NCBI taxonomy): domain Eukaryota; kingdom Metazoa; phylum Arthropoda; class Insecta; order Phasmatodea; family Timematidae; genus Timema; species Timema cristinae. The sequence goes on from JBCFYV010003813.1 coordinate 19,073, forward strand.
ACACGGTGACGTGTTTTTTAAACCAAGAAGAAAAACCTTTTGAACAGTACCCAACTCAGAGTCAAGTTGGTCTGTTCCCAAAAACGGCTTTAGTCTTATGGCAGTTTCCCCAACCCCCCACTTTTAAGGATCACATCGCTGAAGCCAGCCTTTTATCACGACGTGTCGAAGTAGCACCTTTTTATACTGTTTTTCCCATGCCAAGGCCAAAATTTAAAATTCAGTCCCGCTATGTATTCCCCTCACCCGTGTGGAAGTAAAAAAAATCAAGTATTCCAAAAGGGTGTGCAAGGTAAATCACTGGACAGTAATCAAACTATTTCAAGTGGGTTTTGTAAAGAAAAGCGGCGTTTATCGGGTACGCCACCAAGAAACCCGGGCAACTTCCAAACCTCGGCATGAAAAACCCTTTTTTTTTGTACGTGGACGGGCCCAAAAAATGGGGCCCCCGGGAAACCCACTACGGCCCCAAATTTTTTCCAAACGATACCTATGTCATGACATTAAACCACCCGTTTTTTTTTGAACGAGTATCCATTTTAAAAGAAACAAAGGGAGGGGACATCACAAAGGGAAGCCCTTTCCTAGGAATAACTCTCATGGCTTTCGATCTCACACCTTTAATTCTGTTTTCCCCCCACATGACATTTGCATTGGAATTTGAAGAGGCCCCTTTTTGAGCATCGAAGTGAGCTTCATCAGTGCTCCCACCAAAACCCTAAACTGTACGTGGGAAAGGGTTTGTTTGCTAACATAATCACCATCGACAAGGCGAAACCGGTCCCTGAAACCCAAATTTTGGGAAATTTTAAAAATAAACGGCTTAAACCCCCCCTTCCACTCGTCATTTAAATCATGGCCCGGCATTTTGGATTTCCGGGGTTTTTTCATTGGCGATAAAAAAGAGTTTGTCGTCAAGGGAAAATGATTGTTTTTTCTGTATGCGGTACATTATTTTTCAATTTTTTGGGGGTTAAAACCCCCCATACGCTTTTCGATGAGCTTTCACCCGCCGCAAAAAGCAAGCCGATTTTATTGTCAAAAAAACCTGCACGGTTTTCCCCGGGGGGATATTTGGGGTTTGGGGAAATTATCCCTGCTCAAAATCCCTCACCCTTCCCCGTCCCCACAACGCGTGCAAAAAACTGTCTCCCATCAAGGGGGTAGGAAAAAGTTTCTATTTCAATTACATTTCTACCCCCTGTCGTAGATCTGAAACGAAAGGGGGTTATTCGTCTTTGAAAACAAAAAAAACCGGCCGCACCATGTGCATGGCACATAGTTCTGTATGGAATTTCTGTTCGATTTCCCCAAACCATTTGGGGACTTCGATTTTTGGATATTAAAGATAGACACGCAAAAAATTTAAGACTTTTGCACTGAAAACAAACTGGGGGTTCCCCATTCTGAAACCAGTCGGTTTGTTTTTTTGCTGATCAAATACCCACAAGAATAGTCGCCCTTTGCCACTCTGGTCATCAACACGACCCAAACACACGAAGCCTGGGCCCGCTTTGGGGTTTCCCCAAAATTCTTTTCGAGGAAAAACCGCAATGGAGATTTTTTTTAAAGTTTTTGGGTTTTTCCATCCCTTATAAAGTAAAATTATGGCATTTAAAAGAAAAAAAACAAAACCCCGCAGTCTCATAACAGGATATTTTCTTTAAAGCATCGCCCCAGAAGTTTGGGGCCCCTTACGGGTCTCATGTACCTTCTCTATCAAACCAAGAACTTTCCCCGATGAAAATTTTCCCAAAACCCTTTTCCCCCACCAATCTTTTCAGCTAGTGACTTTAAGATGGTGAGATATTACAACACATTTTTCAAGACTATGGGGGGTCCCTTGCCACCCCTCAAGAAGCTGTGTCCAATCAGCGTGCGTCTTTTAAGAGGGGGCGTTCAGCAGCAAGCCGGCCATAACCAAAGAAGTCGTCCCAAACGATCAAACAAACATTGAAGGTCAAGACATTTTTCGCCCCCAAAGAAAACCGGTTTAAAACCCCTCACCAAAACCCAATATTTTTTAAAAATTTTTATCCGTTGGACGTAGTTGGGGGCTTTTAAAGGGGGAAAATCATCGTTGGCATGAGATTTTAAGAACAACTTTACGCCCTATTTCCAAACTAGGGAAAAATTTCGGAGGGAAAAGGGGCCTTTTGTTTAAACCCTACAAAAGTGGCAAAAGAATTGGGGAGTATAAGTGGTCAAATCAAAGTTTTTCAGCCCAAAAACGCAACCTCCTCAGAAGATTAGTCTGATTATGGGAAAACCCCTCTGAGACGATGTGCTGGGGCCCCTTTTGGTCGTTATCAGCGGGGGAAACAAGAACCGGACACAAAACCCGGGTTTTTCCCATTTTACACCTATCTGTCCAGTCTTTGTGAGTGTGGGTCCTCATCGGCCCCTCGCCCTCGACCACCGGGATATTGGGGCGACACCCATCGACGGGATTGCAAACCCATTTGATCGACACACTCGTAGTGGATGGATTTCGACACGCTAAAAAATCAGCGGTTTTCCCTCGATCTCGAAAGGGCCCAATGTGGGAAACGCCCCCTCAGGAAAACCCGGGGCCCTTTTTCAGTGCTACCTACTTAAACCCTTTTAAGTCATCGTTTGGAAATATTACAAAGCTGGATCCCTGAAATAAAAACAATTTTACAAACTTATCTAAGACCTACTTTTAGACAAAAGGGTTTTGAGCCAAAAAAATGCAAACATTCCTTGTTTAAAAGTGTTTTAAAAAAAATATTTGTATGATGACTTGTTTGGGAAAACCTTTTAAATAAAGTCTGTTTAAAAACCCTTTAAATTTTTTAATAAATATATGTTTTTTAATATCCCCTGTTTTTTTTCATGTTTAAAAACCCTTTTTTTGTTCCTCCCTTTTTTCTTTTAAAAACAAATCTCCCACTTGTCGAGCCGGGCAAACTGGCACAAAATAATTTTAAAAAAGGATCAATGACATCTTGGGGCTTTGGGTAGCGGTTTCAAGGTCACAATCCTTTTTCCTGTTTTTTGTTTTGAGCCAGTCATCAGGGGGAAAAAACCCTTTCGACCTCATTCAAAATTTTTGGCCAAGCTGGCGCCTGTAAACAGGGAAAAAAAACCCCTTACCACATAGAGAATGGGGGGGGAGGGGTTTTTTGGGCAATAAAAAACTCAAATTTGGAAAAGGAGGGTTTCCAAAAGTCAAAGACTTTTTGCCACGGTTTTTTTAAGGTCACGAAACTATTCCTGTCTTTTCGAGCCGCCTAACTGGAACCAGTCATTTAAAAAAAAAAAAATTGCAAAATAATTCTATTCTTGTCCCAAATTGGGGCTTGTCGACCCCCCCAAACTGGTCCTTCATCAAGGAAAAAAACCCCTTACCCCATAGGAGGTGGGGGGAGGGGGTTTTCGTCACAATTTCCTTTTTAAAGGGGGAGGGTTAGGGAAAGGGGAAAAGGGTTTTAAAGGGGTCTCAAGGCAGGAGGAACCTTTTCACCTCTTCTCTAAGCGGCCGGCAGAGAAGATGTTCACTATCCCATGCCAAAAAGGGGGGAGTTTTCCCGGCACCGTGGACTGCACGCCAAATTTAAAAAAATTTTAAAAAAATCTAAGCCTATCCCAAATACGACAAATTTAAACTCTCCCAACCCAAATTTTAACGCACCGGCCCGTATTTCCCAACCAGAATAAAAACCCCCTGGCATAAATTTAAAAAATTCAATGAGCATACAATAAAAATAAAAAAAGGGAATTTTAGCAAAAACCCCTTTAAAAAAACAAAAAAAAAAAACCAAAAAAAAAACAAATTAGACAAGAATAAAAAAAAGTTTGGAACATTTTGAAAGAGGTCAGGAGGGGGGGAAAAGGGGGAAACCAACAGCCAATTAGGAAACGAGGGGCCCTTGGTTTATTTACCAAATTTAACTAAAACAGAGCACTTGTTCTCATTTTGACCCCCCAAAATATTACATAGCTGATTAAAAACCTTTTGTTGTATTTGCGGTTTAAATTGGGGGGGTTACAGCACCCTTCAAGGTCGTCAAGTGAGGGTTTTTCCATGCTCAAAGCAGGAAAACGAAAATTGGGACAAATGGATAAGCGGGCAGTTTAAATTGACTGACCCCGGGGGCGTGGGGGAGCACTGGGCTTTAAAGGGGGGGATTCGGTGCAAAAAATTTTGAGTCATTTAGGTTTGGAGGGAGGGGAAAAAGAAAAAAAGTTTAGGAGGGGTTGGGGGGGGAAGCCCAAAAGCAACCCTTTTTTATAAAAAAAGGGCTATTTTTAGTTATTTTGCACGCCGACAGGGGGTAAATTTTCCATGGTCGTGGGTTTTGGTTTAAATTTTTTTATTTCAGGGTAAATTAGTGGCTTTTTAAAAAGGGGTTAAACATTTGATTTTTCCAAAGGCAATTAGAGGTCAGGGAAGGGGGGTTTTTTTTGGGGGTTGCAAGGTAAATAAAAAATAAACCTTCGGTTTTTTTAGGGGGTTTTAATATATTTTTCCTTTTTTCAAAAATTTAAAGGGGGGTTTGGGGTTTCCTTTAATTTTTTTAAAAGGGGGTTTAATTTTTTATTCCTTTTTTATCCATACATTTGGCACTTAAAATTGTATTTTGTTTTTAAAATTTTAGTCCCAAATTTTTTGGGCCCAAAGTGGTTTTGGGTTTGGGGGTTTTTCAAAAAAAGGTATCCAAAATTTTTTTTTTACGGGGCGGCGGGTCTTTTTTACAAATATTTCTCGGTAAAGGACAAAATTTGGGGGGGGGGGGGGGACACGAATATGACGAGTACGGAGAAAAAAGGGTATATAAAAAATTTCGTAAACAAAAAAATTTTAAAGGGGCAACATTTCCGTGCCCCCCAGGCGACTAATATTTAAAAAACAGGAAAGCCTAACTTGGTTTGTCGGTCCCTCCCGCTCATGCTTTGCCATACGATTAAAAAAAACCTATCAATTAACAAAATAATTTTTACAAACAGTAATTTTTTTTTAAACCCTTTTTAAAAAAAAAAACATTCATTATATAAATTTTTTGGCACTTTCTTTTTACTAACAAAACAAACAATGCTTTTTTTATAAAATAGTTTCTTTTTATTTAGTAGAAGTGTTTTTATTGACAAAGAAATTTTAAAAACCTTTTTAAATAAAAAAATTAATTTTTTTTCATTAAAAGGGTCATTAGTTCAGTGAAATTTTTACTGAGGGGTTTTTTGGCGCCTGCTTGTGTTAAATATTTTATCAGCCGCCCTCACTCGAGGGTTTTTAAATTTCCTTCCCCCAAAACCCAAATTTTGGTGGTTCCTTGGTTTTAAGGCAATAAATAGGGGCTAATCTATCAATGACGGGGAGAGTGATGTTTTGATCCCGTTTAAAGGGGGGCAGAGGTTTTTTTTTCCCCACTTTTTTGTGCCCTGCAAATGCGGGTACACTTCCCCCTAAAATTCAACCTCCCCAAAATATATAAGATTTGTTTTTTTTTTAACTATAGTTCCCCAAATTTAAAAAAAAATCTGCAATGTTTTTTAAAATTTAAATTCAAAAATATGAGAAAATTTTTTCCGATCAGCCTTTTAAACAGCATTTCAATGCTATTTTTTTGGGGGGGAAAACCCTAATATTCAAGTTCAACTGCTCTTTTTGGAAATTGAAAAAAAGGCCCCAAAAAATTTTAAGACACATTTTTTTCCCAAAATTTCCCCTTTGACTAAGAAGTGGGGGATAAGAAAAAAACAAGGAAAAATTTTAAAATTAGGGTTTTTATTGGGCATTTTAGAAAGTGTTTCCTTTCCCCTTTTTTTGCTGAGTCGAGGGGTTTTTGGTTTTGGGGACATCACCAAGGGGGGCCTTCTATGTCATCTTTGGCCCGAACAAACTTGGAAACTACCGGACAATTTTTTGGTGCAAAAAAAACACAAACCGAAATTAAAAAATAGAAAAAAACAAAAGGTACATACTTATTTTAAAAATTTTCTAGGAATAAACAAACCCAAGGCCTGAAATTTAAACCAGAATTTTTGAAAAAAATATTATCGAATTTTAAAAGTAAAATGGTATAAAATTTATAGTTTTTTGAGTCGGGAAAAAAGCCAAAATTTAGGTGATTTTAAGATAAGGGAAAGAGGAATAGAGGAAGAATATTGGAAGCCAAGGGGCGAAGACAAAAAGGGTTTGGTGCAAAAAAGGGTTTAAAGAAAATG
>JBCFYV010003814.1:0-26613 GCA_039000515.1 Timema cristinae
TATAAACGTGTTAAGACAAACACATTGGCAACAGTGTTGTCGGACAAGGTTACCCCACGAGGTATGGCCGCAATAATACGTACTTTTATGGTCGTATTATTTCATGTTACTCTGGAGCATTGAGCGCAACTTTTACTTCCGATGTTTACAAGGTAGCCCCGTATGTCATGGAACAAAGGCCTGTAAAGGAAAGGACACGACTTTCTTTAAAATTCCACGGATAGCAGATACAGTCCAATTTTAATATGAAGGGCCTTTTAGAAAATACAAACTTTTTTGTGACTATAATTGATAACGTCTTACTAATTAATTCGTGCTTCTTTATAGGTATTGATAATATATAGTGACAGTTGAAAATAGGATCATCTGACGTATTAACACGTTAGCTACGGATAGAAATACACGGTGCTAAAAAAAATGTTCCCATGAAAATTGGACTGTAACTTAGATGTACAGTATAATACAGCTCTAGACAGACAACGCATTGTAGGGTGATTCTCATCGCTATATTTTAGAAGTTAGTGGAATTAAGAACAGTAAACAGTTTTAACTTATTGTAAAAGAATTAAACTCAAAAAGACTGATCTAAATTTAGCTTTTGTCAAACGAAAAATATATAAAGCCGCACTTTGATAATCCTTCTTGTTTGAAAGGCCTAAATCATTTATTTATTTATTTGGCACCACGTCTTACTACCGTTCGGGCTATACGCTTAAGTACTAATCATGCTAATGAGTTAGGAATAGGGACGGTTAAATTTAGAGGAAGTTTTTTTATATTTAGCACCGTGTCTTACTACCCGTTCGGTTTATAAGCTTTAAGTACTAATTACGCTAATGGATTAGGAATTGGGAAGGTTAAATTATAGAAAGTGAACCCGCATTTGCGTGGAAGGGGAGTGGAAAACTATTTAGGAAAAACCACCCCCAGTTCACCCGACCGAGATTCGAACCTCGATCTCCCCGTCCTCAACAGTTGAGCTCAAAGCTACAAGCGCATTAGCCAACTACGCCACAGAGGCGGGTTTAGAGGAAGTAAGCCCACATTTGCCTAGAGGTGAAATGGAAACCCATTTAGAAAAAACCACCTCAGTTAACCAGTAAATTGAGGTTCGAATCTCTGTCGGGTGTACTGGAGATGGCTTTTCCAAAACGGTTTTCCACTCTTCTTACACAAAAATATGGGTACAATTAATCCAAATATATCCTTTCTGATCCTTAAAAACCATCAGCGTAGTTAGTACGAGCGCGTATTACTCGAACGGATAGTAAGACGCGGTGCAAAAAAAAAATTAAATTAATAAGGAAAAAATAATAATCCATGTGTCAAAACATGCAGAACCTAACCATTTGGAAATTAGCATAAATCAATGATAACCTCGAGACGTGAGATGATTATGATGACAAACGTCACGCGCATCATCTGATGTGTCATTAGACGATGTGGTGTTATATGTTGGGGATGTTAGTGCAGTGTGGCCAGACTCCGGTATTGTGATGCTGCTTACTGTTGCGCTCTCGTGTTATCTTGCCAGCAACCGGAAATAACTTTGCTAGATCAACCTCGGTAGTCTTAAGGGTAAAGTGCTCGCCCCAGGACCAGATTTTCGTGGGCTCAATCCAAGCCGGGCTCATCGAATTTTTTTTTCCTGAGCGATAACAATCATTACCACAGCTTCCATCAGAGAGGAAGTAAAGCCGTCGGTCCCATGTCGATTGTTGCATGAAGAACCACCATGAAAGGTGTGTGAAAATACCTTTCCCGACAAAATTGGTAGGAACTTTCACTCTCGCCCATAGAAATTCTCGTGTGCTGATATAATCAGTCGGTATAAAAAATGCTCTTAAAATGACTTAAATACATTTAAAATAAAATTAGAGCTTACCATTGGTGGTTTGGCAGCCCTTTGTATAAAGCTTCTATCTCATAATAGAATGGACCGCTGATGATGGGGAGGTAGGGATTCGAACTCGGATCACGAGCGGGTATAGTGAGGGTGGTTTTCCCTAAATGGTTTTCCACTTTCCTTCCACGCAAATACGTGTAGATTACCTCTAAAAACACTTACTTCCACATTACTAACCCGTTAGAAATAATAACATGCATACTAACTGAGTAGGTAGTAAGATTCGGAGATAATAATAATAATAATAATAATAATAAAATAGCAATAATAACTTTAATATGGCGGCGAGAAAAAAGAGAAACATTGAATACTCTATTCAAAAACGAGTCCATCTTATTTTAAGGACTATATATATAGCAGAGGTCGAAACGTCAGCCAATCCTCTATTAGGCCTGAACTACTGGTTATTCCTCTGTTGGGAGATTGGTTGACTCCTAGACTAGAATATAAATACGGCCTTACCTCAGCGCCCCTAAAATAAGTTTTCATTATTCAACATAAGCACTTCCTTCCTGATATTGTTTATCTATGGATACGAAATCATGTTGAGAAGTTCACGACTACCCCTTACCCCCTCTTTAACCCGAAAATAATATGTTCACACTCACTGCAAGAGGGGCGTAATAGTTCCCGTGCAGTAGCCTTACGAAACAGTTTGACCTAATTGATTGGATAGTTATAAATTGAGGTGTATAAATATAAAAGCTTGGGAAACATAGAAGGTCACACACTATTGGAAAGGAAATTATCCGATACGTTATTGCGTGACCAAGGTATGTCCTACACAAATATGGAGAAAGTGTCAAATGGGGCCATTAATACATTTTAGTTATTACTTAATAAATAGGCTATACAGTCATGCAGCTATTAATAAAGTGTCAAATAAAATTACAATTAAGTTTTGACTATTCTTAAATAAATATAATACACCTGCATTGCACAATATATCAAATGAGAATAGTAACAAATATTTTGGATTCCTTGCGCAAGAGGTTGAAGTTCAAATCCCGGTTATGAGTACTGTGAATAGTTTTTGTCCAAAAGGTATTCCACTCTTCTCCCTTCACGCAAATGCAGATACAATTACTCTAATGACTACCTTCCTCAAAACTACTACCTTAGTGCAAATAAATCTAGACTGGTAATAAGACCAAAATATAAACCAGCTAACCTGATTAGAATTATTTTTTTATAAATTTATTGAATTAGTTTAATCAATGCCGCACATATTATTTTATACTATAATCTGCATTGATGGACATGCGTACAGAATGCCAGGTTCATATGGTCTGGTTTGCAATTGATTGGGATATCAGGGATTCGACTCTGGCCAGTTGTATTTAGGTTGTGTTTTATTAATTGGTTTTCCACTTTACTTCAATTTAAATGTGGGTAAGTTTCCTCTAGCTCTTAACTACCCCATTAACGTTATTAACGTTATTAAGATGCGTACATTCCAGGTGGGTAGTAGGACGCAGTGGAAAAATAAGAATTTAACTATTGTCTGAAACATCTTAGCTCAGTCAGTAGCATGTATACCTGCTGAGACAAGGGTTTCAGGTTTGATTCCTAGCATGGCCGATAAATGTATTGTTGCTGAAATGTTGGGTTCATCTTTAATAAGTGATGAATTAACAGCCAAAGGGCTGGATGTTGTGTCTTTTTTTAGATTTAAGCTAGTTTATAAATCGCGTGTGAATTTAATCAGTTGGTTCAGAAAGTGCACATTAAACTCTTAAGAAAATAAATAATATACAAAAAAAAGAATGATACTGAATGAGGTTTTGCTTGAGTTTCATCAGGCATTTAAAAATCGAAATAGTGGAGAAAAAAATCGTTCATCGCTTAGAAAGTTTAATTCCAAAAAATATCATTCAAACGAGTTGTTAGGAAAAAAAAAAAAATCCACACAGTTATATAACATGGTGTAACTTTTCGTATGTATGAAATTACAATTTCATATTTCAGCGAGAGTGTCAAGTTTCCGTCCTAATTGTGACAGACAACTGTAAACCTGTCCACGGTTACTTCGCGTTTCCAAAGAAAAATCTCGCAGACGGAAACAAAATGTTCCCAGGTGCTTAATATTATCGTGTTGACTCGAGAAAAGACTCGCTGATTTATCAATGTCTGTGCTGGTTCTCAGAGGGTTAAACCGACAAGGATTTTAGATTGCTTGTTGATATTTTACTGCCTGCCAGAGGATTCCTTAACCTCCACAGTCATCTTTAATTATCAGAAACCTTATAGCAGAGTTTTTTAATCGATGTACCACGGTAGTTTGGGTGAAGATAAAAAAAGAAGCGAGAAAAAAATTGAGGAATAATATTAAATTCATGATCATCATTATTTTTAAAAATAATATCATAATTCCTATAATTTTTTCTATTGACCTTTTAAACACAGACTTAGTACTAGTTTTTTTAATGACAAAAACTAATTTGAAAAAAAAATTGATGGTGTGCCTTAACAATTTTAGTGGCCTCTTCAGTGTGCTGTGAGTTGATAAAGATTGAAAATAGCTGCCTTATACAGTTTAATTTTCATAGAAGGGTCTTTTCTTTGATGAAAATACAAACTTTTTTTTTTAAGTCAATATAGATAACATTGATATTTTATATTATTGATAATGTTTATCGGTAGCCACATCTGCAGATAACATTAGTTGACTTATGGATACATGAAATTAGATCTAGTAACTTTTCTGAATGTCAGAAAAGGCCTTTCCAATGAAAATTAGACCGTACCTTTCTCATGTTTAGCCCATTAGTTTGTTTTTGTGCACTACATCTTACGATCCGTCAGGGCTATACGTATTAGCTTATTACACTAATTTTTTTTAGCACCGCGTCTTACTACCTGTTCGGGTTATATACTCTTATGGAATAATTACACTAATGGTTTTGGGGATTGGGGCGGTTAAATTTATAGGAAATGTACCCGCTTTTGCGTGGGGAGCGAGTGAAAGGAACACCATTTTGGTAAGACCACCCTCAGTACACCCGACTGGGATTCTAACCCCAACCGCCCAGTCATCGGCGGTCTAGTCTATTAGGAGAGTAGCGTGCTAGGCCACGCGGCCACAAAATCGAGTAAATACACTAATGATTTACATTTCACTTATAATCTAAATTGTAACGACACATAGACAAAACGACTGCATTCATTATTATATTATTATAAAAGAATATTGACAGACAAATTCAAAGCAACACTTAATTTTTAATGTAAAATACCTCTAGAAAAAAAAAAGAACACTACCTCTTTTAAGACACCAACTTCTTTTACAACATAATGAAGTGATTTCTTTACGAGTTAAGGTTTTATGCAACAGAAAACTATCGCAAGAAGTTATGCACCCCTTCCTTCCTTTTCCACAACCCTTCAATTATCTCCTGACCTTACAATAAACATGGTGAGCCCCCACCTCCCCCTAACACTCGACAAGCTCTTAACTTCACTCTTGACAGCCAACAATTAGTTTCTATTGCGAAGAACAAAGCTAACAACTACTCGACTGTTTCGAAAACAAAATAAAAGTTCTTAGTCTTACTGTGTTTGGCCTTGCTTGTCTCACCATTGTTGTGCCGGAACAATACAGCCAACTGTGTGTGTGTTATTGGTCAATACCGGCGCGTGCAGGGACTCACTTTACGGTACTCAATTCTTCGCACGCGGTTGGAAACGGTATCTTACAACAACTTTTAAGAATCAGGTGCTGAGATATATTATCTGAGATCCGTGTGATCATTTTGGAGAACGCGTTTGTATTCTAATCTCGAGGGTCAATCAACTTGGGAGCCTGTTGTTTGCACCTTGTTGGTAGTGCCCTTTCAAAAAAAACGTGGGCGTTTGCACCCTTCTAATAAAATAAACCTTAAGTGTTCCCGCCCGTCGGCGAGTCAAAGCCTTGATATTAGCAACTGGAAGTCATTAAGAGGATGTTTATGACGTTTATTTTTTGATCGGTCCTGTTTGAGAACTAATAGTATGAAGTAATGTTGGTAGGTTAGGCTAAGTTAGGTTTGTTTAGGTCAGGTTATGTTAGTCATCGATTTGACATCTATATTCTGACTATGACACATTTTTCGACCTTTCTGGACTAAAAACAATTAATATTTTGAAAATAAATGTGATACACGAAATATTTAGTAAAACCACGGGGAGAAGGGGGGGGGATTAAACAAAAATAAAATGTTCTCGTAAGTAGGCCTAAAAAGCATAAAAAAAATTAATAGCAAGTGGGTGCAAGCACACACGGCCGCCACCCATTCAACCAGTATACGAATAAAAAGAAGCTACACGTATCGGTGGTCGCATGCTCTAACGCGTCACTCTTGGGTTGGACTGGAGTGGTGATGATGGGGATACCAGGGTTCGAATTCGGGTTGGATGAATTGAGGATAGTTTTTGTTAATTTATTATTTTTCTATCACCGCGTTTATCTACGCGTTTGTAGGAATTAAGCCCATGTGTTAGGGATGAGAATGGTTGAATTTAGAGTAGATATACCACATTTGCATCGAGGGAAAGTGTAAGACCATTTAGAAAATAAATCCATCCTCAATACACTAGAACAGGATTCGAACACCTGAATCTCCCCATTATCAGAAATACAGTTTATTACGAGAGGGACGCCTTAAACTATTTGACCCCAAAAGAAGGGTTTTCCTAACTGATTGCCCATTATATCTGCAAGCAAATAAGGGAGCATTTATACTCCTAATCCACCCTATTTGTTTGAGTGTTTATTTATTTTAGGTATTTAACGTGCACTTTCTGAACCGACTAATTATATCAGCACACGAGAATTTCTATGAGCGAGTGCGAAAGGGCTTACCAATTTTGTCGGGAAAGGTATTACACATACCTTCCAGTGTTCTCTTACATGCCACAATCGACATAGGACCAACGGCTTTACTTTCCCTCCGAAGGAAGTTGTGCTACGGATTTTTACCACTCAATAAAATTCCATGTACCCCAGGCGGATTTGAACCCACGAACATCAGGCCCTGAAGTGAGAACTTAACCCCAAGACCAATGAGGTTGATGGTTGCGTAGTTAAAGATGAGAGTAACCAGGACAGGTATTAAAACTACAGCCCTAAAAGCCCCAGGGCTGGCTACCACAGCCGATCCCGGGAGAATGGGGTCCAGGACAACTGGGCCAACTGGGTGGGGCTAACTGGGTGCTTCTTGCAAACTGGGCTCTGGTAAAGACAACTGGGCACTAGGGTCAAAATTTAATTTTTTTTTTACTAAATACTCGTTTTTTGAGTTAAAAAAATAATAGAACTAAATTTGTGTATATTTATAAAGTTAGACTACCTTGAAATCATACAATTTTGAATTTTTTATAACACAAAGGAACCATGAAAAATATGAATTTTGCGTAAAATAAACCACATAAAGATGAATTAACCTAATATAACCTAACTTAACTCATGCCTAATTGTTTGTTTTCATTTTTTTACGATTAAAACAATAAAAAGAATTTACCCTAGCACCCAGCTATCTTGGCGCCCAGTCTTCCCAGTGCCCAATTCACAAGCGCCCAGCTGTCCGCGCCCATTTGGTGGCGCCCAGTGTCTGAGCCGAGGAGGATGAGGATTCAAATCTGACAGTAGACACTAAGGGTACGGCCAGACTGAGCGAGCGAGCGAGCGCGCGAGCGACTAAAATATAAAATAGAACACATTGGTTGTAATGGGTGGTGGCCACACTGGAGCGAGCGAGCGACTGATCGCGCGCGCTTGAAAGATAGAACTGGTTCTATTTTTCAAGCGCGCGCGGTCGACCCAGTACAGTCTAGTTTACAGGCGCCAGGCAATATTATATGGGGAAACTTCTCATTTGACATGATATTTGACTTTTTTCTATCAGTGATAGGTTTAACACACTTGCTATTAATGGCCCGGTGACCTGGTGGTCTAGGGGTAAGGTGTCAGACTTCTGTGCTGGCGGCCGGGGTTCAATCCTCGGTCCCGGCAAAGATTTATCTGATTACCAAACCCTTCCTTCACCTCTGGCAAGACATCTTGTGAATGTGGGGAAAGTCAGGCCTCCACCGTGGTTCGGATTCCACGTTAAACTGTAGGTCCTTCATTTCATCTCACAATAACCCTACCATTACACATTAGCGTAAGTGCGTATAACCCGAACGGGTAGTAAGACGCGGTGCTAATAATAATCTAACTAGGGTCCGCTAATTACGCGCTCGCCAGTTTGGCCACCCAGTCGCTTGCGCGCTCGCTCGCACGCTTGGCAGTCTGGCCGAACCCTAACATGTACCGTTGGCCGACAGAGAAAAGCGATCAGTAATTTCGGGCCTAAGGGATTAAGAGGTAGAGGTTCAAGTCCCGGACGCATGTACAGAGGTATTGCTTCCCTTTCTCTCTTCACACAAATGTTGTTACATTTTCTCTCACTTCTCTGAGGTGGATGTGGTGAACGAGTGGGAAACAGTTTGGATAAAAACACCCTTATTACACCAGACTGAGTTTCAAGCCTTCACCTCGCCATCGCTGCCAAGCCACACCAGTGGGAGTAAGTCTATTTAAGTTGGAAACAAGATGTCCATAAGTAAACTATATATCAGTAAACTACTCTTAAACTTGACCCGCCTCGGTGGCGTAGTTGGCTAACGTGCTTGTCGTGTTGAAGCTCGACTGCTGAGAACGGGGAGATCGAGGTTCGAATCTCGGTCGGGTGAACTAGGGGTGGTTTTTCCTAAATGGTTTTCCACTCTTCCTCCACGCAAATGCGGGTTCACTTCCTCTAATTAAACCTTCCCAATTCCTAATCCATTAGTGTAGATAGTACTTAAAGCGTATAACCCGAACGGGTAGTAAGACCCGGTGCTAAATATTATTATTATTATCTTAAACTTATTTTACCCCAATAAACAAATATATAAGTTATCATGAAAACACTTCCTAGATATACAGGATGTCCGGAATCTCAAGGCCCAAACTTCACATATAGTTTGTTTGAACCAAAACTAATAAAAATGCCTATACACTTACGTTCGGAAAATTATGCTAATACTATTAAATTATGTTCAATGTTTCGGCGTAGAGCACCTGGGCCTGGATTCACTAACGGGAGCAATTCATCTCCGGCGCAAGAATAGAAATAGCGCAACTATTTGCTCCCGTTAGTGAATCCAGAACCAGGAGAGCGAGGATGTTCAAGCATACGTGTACCACAGGTTGCATACACATCTAGACATCTTGGAGCACGGCAGCAGAACATACCACAATTAAGAGTAAACGACACACCAGTCCATCTATAATTGCGAATACGTTAGAGTGCTGATGACAAGGAGATCGGTGTTGAAATACCGGTCTGGTGTACAGAAGGGGGTTTCTGCAAAACGTTTTTCCGCTCATCCTCAATGCAAATGCGAATACACTTTCTCGTGTTCAACCTTACTCACCCCTAACTCATTAAAATAATCAGATCATATCTGCAGTAAAAGTTAGGCTTAATATATTTTGATCTATTAAACTTACACATTAAAAATGTACAGTACATATACATTTAAAATATTCCTAACTTCTCCTTCACCAAGATGTTCTTTTTTAGTATTAGTTTTTTAAGCTTTAGCCACCCTTCGAGCCTATTTTAAAATATTTATTATAAAATTAAAAAACTTCCATACTTTTCTAGCTATGTGAGATAACCACTTTCCTGACATATTTTAATATTCTAACACACCAAATATTACTGTGTTTTTAGGTTTGGATAAGTTACATTACCCGTTTTAAGCTTAACCTTAATTCACCGATCCTATATTCTACTATTAGGGAAGGGTTTTATTCTGTTTGTTTTGAATTTTTTTTATTGCTATGGCTTAAAAGATAGGGGTTTGATGCTTTCTTGACTATTCTAGGGTGGTATCTACACTCTCCCTTCACCTATATAATCTATAATCTAGTGTTCTTATTCCTAACACATTAGCGTGTTAAGTATTTAATTTTAGAGAACAAATGGATAGTAAGGCAAGGTGCTTGGAAACAAACATAATACAAAAATCATTGCCACACTCCTCCATATCTCGTTGTCAAAAGATAAAGAAGAATACAGAATGATTGAACCTCAAACTATTATCAACAATAAATCAGATAGCCGAAGCTATCATCTATGCATTATAGTGAGGCAAGCACCCCCGTCCCCCCACGGGTCCCGGGTTCGATTCCCGTGTCCCGGTATCATTTTTCAATTTTCAGAATATGATATCTAAGTGGAGCTAGCCTCTCTAAAATGTATAGATGATAGCTTCGGCTATCTGATTCATTAATATATATGCAATCCTGTACAATTATAATATAATTGTCAATTGGCTTAAATACTTTGCCAACTACCGGGTCGCAGGTGGCTTTGTTGTCTGATGGCTGTGATCTTATGTAATCATATGTTTATAAGCTGACGACTTCCGCACGTCCATCAAAGACTCTGCCTTAGATGACCATGGGCACGGGATGAATCCTGGATAGCTCAGTGGTAAGAGCATTGGCGTACTAAGCCGAAAGTCCCGAGTTCAATTCCGTGTGCATGTGTCATTTTTCAATTTTCAGAATATTATTAACAAGATGACAGTTATAATTAGTAGACTTTAAATCATTATGAATATTTTTTTCATTTTATTTAAGGTTTTTAACGTAATTTTCCCAACCGACTTATTATATCAATCAGCACACAACTTATAAACTACTTTAAATCTAAAAAGAAATAACATCCAGCCACCGGCAATTAATTCATAACAGTGAGTAGATAAAATCACATTTCCCCAATTATATATTTTTCATCCATGCCATGAATCGAACCCGGGACCCTAGCTTAGCAAACAGACATGATAACAATTGAGCTTAGGTGTCGGACATGATTACGTAGGGAATAATTTGTTGTCATTTGATTGAGCTTTATGGGGTTGACCCTAAATTACGACTAGCCCTTTCACTTGGGCGCGCAAAATGAACCGAGATTGCGAAATGAGCCTGTTTCTGATAATTCCTTAATACAATATATATTTTTTTAAATTTTAACAAAAGTGATGTTATCGACACCAGTGATCACATGGTCATCAAACTTATTAGCTTTTGTTAGAGCGGCCGATGTTTGAATATAAAGTAACTTTCCACGTGTGGTTTTTAACTATCTTCTATTTTATTCCAAGAAAAATTCAGTGGCTTCTTGTCCTAATTTGACTTCGAATCTTTATCACATTAGAGTAGGCAGTTAGGGTCTTAATTATAAACAAACTGAAGGTGTTTGAAAGCACTATTAAAAAATAAACCTGTTAATTGGCAATTAATATTCAAGCCATACGTAGTATATTTATAGACGGTTAGTTTAACAAACGCAGTCCCCATATTATTTTAGACCACTCCTATGATACAATAATGGCCCACCAGTCCCCTGGATGACCTCTCCGGACATACGTGGACACACCTCCGTGGCCTTGTGAGAGGTAAAGTGTGTTAGACCATGCTCCCGTCCATCATGACAGTGCGTGGAACACTGAGAAGTGAAAGTGAGGGTAACAACACCAGTGAACCTGACCAAAATACTGGTCAGGACACTCGCTATACTGGGACAGGGTTGATGTGACTAGTGGTCAGGACACTCGCTATACTGGGACAGGGTTGTTGTGACTAGTGGTCAGGACACTCGCTATACTGGGACAGGGTTGATGTGACTAGTGGTCAGGACACTCGCTATACTGGGACAGGGTTGTTGTGACTAGTGGTCAGGACACTCGCTATACTGGGACAGGGTTGTTGTGACTACTGGTCAGGACACTCACGTCTACTGAGACAGGGTTGTTGTGACAACTGGTCAGGACACTCGCTATACTGGGACAGGGTTGATGTGACTAGTGGTCAGGACACTCGCTATACTGGGACAGGGTTGATGTGACTAGTGGTCAGGACACTCGCTATACTGGGACAGGGTTGATGTGACTAGTGGTCAGGACACTCGCTATACTGGGACAGGGTTGATGTGACTAGTGGTCAGGACACTCGCTATACTGGGACAGGGTTGATGTGACTAGTGGTCAGGACACTCGCTATACTGGGACAGGGTTGATGTGACTAGTGGTCAGGACACTCGCTATACTGGGACAGGGTTGTTGTGACTACTGGTTCAGGACACTCGCTATACTGGGACAGTATTGTTGTGAAATCAAGGGACAGTCGTTGTTGAAGATAGGGCTAGTGTGCCAGACACTCTTCAGATAGGCCTCATATCAAGGCTCACCTAATGTACTGAGCATTTTTATTTACAATTGATGGCTCTCCTTCCTCTAAATAAATGCCAGTGTTTTCTGTGCATTTCCTCTTAATTTAATTTTTTATAACTGCGCCCTACTGCTCGTTAAGGCCAGTACACACAGGACCTACACCGCACTATTTACTTTCTGATTGCCGGCCGGGCATTTTTTCCATCTCCCATCTTGAGCCATCTTACGTTGCGCATGCGCGTAACACAGCTTGGGCTCCATGTTGAACAGATGCAGTTCTGGTTTGGAGAAAATAACAAAATAAGTGTTGAAGTTTTGTTTTCAGTTTGTTTCACGTGTATTTAAGTAATATTATATTTAGGTTTTATATTTAATAATTGTGATTGTATTAAAATGGAAGCATTAATTGAACAAGTCAACCCCAAACCTCCTAAATTTTATTCATCTTTTAAAACAGCTGCTAACATCACCATCTTTTATTCCTTTGTATTATAAACTGAACTCAAACAAGATATTTTGGAGAACGCCATAACTAAGCTTCACTGGAGTAGACCAGAAATAAACAACACTGAATTCGGGGGAGGGGGTGGTGGTGGTGAAGGTACCATTGCTAAGCTAAGCTATATCCTGATTTGATTAGAAGAACAACAGAGAAAATTCAAACATAATTCTTTGCGGCCACCAGTGATAGCATTTTACCATATTATTTGTGTTATTTTATAGGGATTGATATTGTTCTTCAAAAGTGAATGGAAAAAAACATAACTTGATGTATGGATGTATTAAAATTGTTTATTTACTTTAGTAACTAGGCGACCTGGTGGTCTAGGGGTAAGGTGTCAGACTTCTGTGCTGGCGGCCGGGGTTCAATCCTCGGTCCCGGCACAGATTTATCTGATTTGCAAACCCTTCCTTCACCTCTGACAAGACATCTTGTGAATGTGGGGAATGCCAGGCCACCACCGTGGTTCGGATTCCACGTTAAACTGTAGGTCCTTCATTTCATCTCACAATCACCCTACCATTACACATTAGCGTAAGTGCGTATAACCCGAACGGGTAGTAAGACGCGGTGCTAATAATAATAATAATAATAATAATAATAATAATAATAATAATAATAATAATAATTTAGTAACAAATTTCTACTGTTCTTCTACAAAAATACAATAGTCCCTTCCCCCACCCCCTCCCCCGAATTCAGTGTTATTTCTTTCTGGCCTGCTCCAGTGAAGCTTAGTTATGGAATTCTCCAAAATGTCTTATTTGAGTTTAGATGAGAGTACTGAGGAAGAGAAGATGCTGCTGTTAGTAGCTGTTTTGAAATATGAAATAATTTTATCAGGTGGAGCTTTGACTTGTTCAATTAACGCTTCCATTTTAATGTAAAAGCATTTATTAAATATAAAAACTAAATATAATATTACTTTAATACACGCGAAACAAACTGAAAACAAAACGTCAAAACTTGTTTTGTTATTTTCACCAAACCAACACCGCGTCTGTTCAACACGAAGCCCAAGCTGTGTTATGCGCATGCGCAACGTAAGAAGGCTCAATATGGGAGATGGAAAAAATGCCCGGCCAGCAATTGGTAAAAACATAGCGTGGCGTAGCAAGGCATAGCTTAGCTTAGCTTACTGTGTGAACCAGCCTTTAGGGTTATAAGCCTATCCCCTATGTACTATTTACTATAGAGGGTTAGGGATGAGGAAGGTTGAATTCAGAGGAAATGTACTCGCATTTACGTGGAACAAGTGGGGAACCATTTAGGGATAAACCACCATCAGTACACCCAACCGAGATATAACTCCAATCTCCACGTCATCGGCAGTCTCGTCTATTGTGAGAGTGACGTCTTAGACGATGCAGTCACAAAAGAGGGTCAAACAACCTGTCTAAACTTCATTTTAATGACTTGAATTACTGTAGCGGTAGTGCTGACAAAGCTGTAATTTAATAAAATCAAGTTTCATGGTGACGAAATATCGGGAATTTTAATCACAGTCAAGTAAAAAGAGTTGTCTTCCCTAAATTTTTTCACTCTATTCACATTCAAATACGGGTGCATTTCCTATAAACTATTTTATAATCATTAATTAGTGTAAGTATACGCATTGCTCGGATGGGTAGTAGGACCATGTACACAAATCCGCTATCGATATATGATCAGCAACAAAACACGAAGGTGAAGGCCTAATTTAATTTATAAACTAGCAATAATATTATTTTAGTATCCATTTATGATCTCATGCATGCAACTTTATTTAAAATCTTTTAAAATTTGAAACATCAATTATGTATTGTATTTTGGTTTCTTTGCACTTAGTATTGCCTCAATTTTTTTTTAGTTAACGCTTTTATTATTACTACTTGTTTTTTGTGTAGTGCATGTGCAATCAATCAATCAATATAGCAATCAATCAATCACCCGCACCAATGGGAATATGGTAACAGGCCCCACTCTAGTCTTATCTTCGTCTTATCAGTGACAGGGAGATTGTGATTCGAATGTCAGCTGGGTTTGACAAGGAGGTTTTTTCCTATTTGATTTTCC
Organism: Timema cristinae; assembly: GCA_039000515.1. NCBI lineage: Eukaryota > Metazoa > Arthropoda > Insecta > Phasmatodea > Timematidae > Timema > Timema cristinae. Next base: position 14,709 of record JBCFYV010003814.1, read on the forward strand.
ACTCTCTCTCTTCCCGCGCAAATACAGGTATGACTCCTCTAAATTCTCCCTTCTTTATTAGATTTTGTTAATCACCTCTTCTTACTAATTGTTTAAGCTATACACGTATATTTTAATTACTATAATGGAGTAGGGATGAGGAAGGAAGGATTTTAAAGGTAATACACCTAATTTTGCGTGGAAGGAGAGTGGGAAACCATTTAGGGAAAAAACCATCCACAGTAAACTTGAGTGGGATTTGAGCCCCATCATCAGCCGGGTAGTCTAACATGAGAGTGACGCCTTAGACCATGCGACCACTGAAGCGGGTTTTACTAGTTTAAATTTGCGGATAGCCACGGCCGTATGGTAAGATGTGGTGCGCTGAAATTAAATCAAAATAGCAACGTAGAGGAATGATTGATAATATTTTTTTCAGCACTGTGTTTAGAACGGCGTCTAGGGATTAGGAAGGTTGAGGTCAAAGAAAATATGCCAACATTTGCTTGAAGGGAGAGTCAAAATTCATTTAGGAGAAATCACTTTCAGTGTACCCGAACGGGATTCGAACTACTCTCTTCCTGTAGTTGACAATTATTTTTATTTCGAAAGTTACGCCTTAGAACATGTGGCCACTTAAATGGGTGATAGTTTGTAGTTATATATATTTGGTTTGAAACGGACTGTATGCCCAACATGTCCTCCACGTGTTGTTGATCCACATGTCTCTATTGAAGGTGCGGCTTCCTGATGGCTGTTCATTCAACCGGAGCTAATATATGGACCCCTGAGAGAGAGCCTAAGGAAACGACATGGATTTATTGGTCGACGATCTAGAATAAATACTGTCCCACCTAAATTCATGATACTTTACCAATACGGAAGTTGCGACATTCTCAATTTAGTTTCGCTTTGATTTGTTGCAGCTCGGTACAGTTCATCGGGAACCTTTTAAGTTGCCAATTCCGTAAAAGAAAGTTGAATTTAGATAGCTTGTCGGAATAGTCAGAATAAACAAGTATGAATAGACTCTCCTTTGGGCTCACTTTGTAAATTAACAATTATCTAACCCACTTCGGTGGTCGGATGGTCTAGTGCGTCGTTCTCGCAATAGATTGGACTGCACTTAACGGGGAGATCAAGGTTTTAATCTCAGTTGGGAGTACTGGGGTTAATGTTTTAAAAATAATGTTACACTCTCCCTCCACGCAAATGTGGTTACTTTCCTTATAAATTTAACCTTATTCGTACTTAAAGTTATTTGACAGTTAACATTTTATTGTGTTCAATTTAAGAAGGGTGTAATTATAAGCTTTAAAATAGTGATTTAATCATTTCGAATCATTACGGTTCACAAGCTACCTGCTCTGTGGTGTAGTGGTCAGTTCATGTGGCTATGAGTCTAAGGGTCCCAGGTTCGATTCCTGGCTGATGGCAAGTATATTTTCCCTCGAACAGAGAACTACCCCAACCACTAGGGTTACCAAGGTTTGATCGATAGGTTTAAATTAGGTTTAAGTGTTTCCACTGGTTTCACATCCTCATACTTATCACCATCATCTCATCTCATCGGGACATGGAAAGAGCCTCCATGGAAAGGATATACGAGTATTAGGTTCGGGCCTCCCTTGGGTAACGGTACATTGATACTGACTAATCTTTCCACACGTTGGGCCACTCTCTACTAGTGATGTGGTCCAGACGTGCAATATTATTGTATAGTTCATAAGCTCATAAACTATAATAATTTGAAATAATGGAATCACTATTTATAGCTTACCAGTAAGCCCGTGCAAAACTTTAGCACATTCAAACTCTTCCCCCCCCCCCTTTCAAAAGATTTAGTCTTTTGTTGGGTTGTTGAAATTAAATACTCAGATGTAGGCTTTGTATTAGATGAGAAAAAGGGATGTTGACAGCAGAAATAATATATAGGATAGTTAAAAATTCTGTGCAATAAATTTTTATTGGCGAATGATTTTAACATTCCAATTTAAATTTTACATAAGTGTATAGCCTGAATGGGTAGTAAGACGTGGTTCTAAATAATATCTACATATATAAAAAGAAAAGTCCTGACTTACAGACTGACTCATCAACGCCCAGCCCAAACTCTTAAACCTAAAAAGCTGAAATTTTGCACAGAGGATTCCTTTATGATGTAGCTAAGGAATAAGGCCAGATTTTTCAAAATTCCCATGTGAATAGGGAATAAAGAGGATTTATATTTTCGCCTTAAAGTTGCCTTATTTCTTATTAGATCAACGCCCAGCCCAAACCCTTGGACCTAGATAGCTGAAATTTTGAACAGAGGTTTCCTTTATGATGTAGCTAAGGAATAAGGCCAGATTTTTTGAAATTTCCACGGGATAGGGAATAAAGAGGATTTATATAATTCTTATACCACAGTGAATGATAAAATACATTTATCTACAGGTCACACCGGAGGTAGAGACGTCATCCTCCCAGTAGACTCGCTTTCCAATGACAAAGAGGTAATAGTTCGAATCCAGGGGTGGTTCATATCATGTGATTTACTACAATGATTTTCTTAAACACTCTCCATACTAATGCGGGTGCACTTACTCAAATTCCATCCTTTTACTTACCCCATAAATTAAGTCTTAAATTTGGGAAGGAAATAAACCTGATTTAGGGTCAGTGTTCATGCAAATTTTTACAATAATACACTTTTTAGTCCAAATTAAATCAAGCATTCATTAGGAAGGTAATGTTTAGTTTAATTGTATGCACATTGCAATCTCAAAATTTCTTGAATATTTGTCTTAAGGATAGTGGCATTTGAACAAAAAGATAGAAAATAAAGAGGAAAAGGTCCTGTTTGGATTCTGCGATGCTTTTGACAGATATTCGAAAACTGTTGATATATTACAAGGTGTTTAAAATTAAACTAACGTATCTACTGGAACATGAATGTATCTATTTTGAACAAACACTATTCTTGTCATGACACTACAAAAAATACTGACTTTAACTCACATTCCCTTAAGCTGAGGATGTAAGTAACTTGAGTTGAGGGCAGCGTTTAACCAGTTTTTATATCAAAACTTTTTGTCTAAAATATATAAAATCTCGATTCAGTAGAATCACAAAGTTGAATTTTCTTCACATGATTCTATCAACAGTTGTTGAATATCTGTCAAGAAAATAGCGGCACTAGATGAGAAACCTTTTTTAAATTAAGAGAAAATTTGTCATTGAATTCCAGGACATCTGTTGAGGTCACCATGTGAAGAAAATTAAATTCTACTTGAGCAATGTTTGATTTATTTTGACCCATACATAGTTTTGCTCTAAAGACCTTAAAAATACCGTCCTTTATTACGTCCCCTTCCACTGGACCCTAACTGTTGAGTCGACTTGACATTATAAACACAATCCAAGATAGAAATGAAGTTTGACCCAATTTGTGAGCCATGTCTAGCCGATACATTATCTAGTAGCAACATCTCGACAAGCTCAGACCTGCATGTTTGCAAGTGATGGACCTGTTTCTCTGTTCGGTCGAGGCCACCTGTTGAAACATCCAGGGTGGTCCAAGAGATGTTCTGCAAACACTCATCATTCACCTCTTGGGGACAGGACGATAAGTTTCAACAACACCTGGTCAACAAACACTTACCGACCAGACTCATTATCAAGATGAGGCAATACAGCGTTAAGACAACACTGCATTTGACAAGACGCACCACTTGGATATCAACACAATAATATTTAAATAGATAAGATGGAAAAATACGCCACGGTTGGCGCGCAGACAAAAGTGCAAGTTTAGTATTTTCTATTTTCCGGTGGTAGGAGGCGTTTGATCCAATCCGGATATACTTGGGGTAGTTTTTTCCTAAAAGCTTTTTTTGCCATTCCTCCCCGCAATTGCGAGAAATTTTCTTTAAACTCTATATTTTTCTTCCAATCCTTTATTCTCCTCTCAAGTTAACAACCCGAAGGTTGGTTTGATGTGATTTCTCTTTAGCAGTGAGCATCCACTAAGAGTTGTAGCTGGTTATTGCTGTCCGCACCATCTGCTAAAAAAATCCCTGCACTAGGAGAGTTAATGAAGTGTGGTGGTTACCCATTGCCTTTCACACTGAATTTCTATAAGCGAGTACGAAGGACCTACCAATTTTGCTGGGAAAGGTATTTTCACTTCCCTTCCAGAATTATTTTACACGCCACAACCAACACGGGACCGAAGGTTTTGCTTCTCCTCTTAGGAAGTTGTGCTACGGATTTATAATGCTCATGAATAAGTCCTTAACTCAGGCTAATTTTTAACCCACAAACATCGCGTCTTGAGGCAAGCACTTTCTAAGATAGTAGACCCCCTGCCCTATTTGTGAAAATATGTGGCTACCCCGAACCAGTACATTCCAATTTTTGTATGACGAAATCTTTGGAAAACACAAAAATATTTCCTTTTCGGTTCAACATTGATAACATTTTACTATTCTATCAGTGACATTTTACAGATATTGATAGTATCTATCAAAAATGACGGCTGCAGATCAATTGACTTGACGTATGAATACTTGAAATAAATATATTTTTGTATACTTTATTATTTTACAATTTAGTTACTCCTGTTTATTTTTTTGCTATGCACCTGATTATTATTTCGGTATTTATACATTTATTTACTCCAATGGAGTAGGGAGGAGAAACGTAAGATTTATAGGAAATAATTCCGCATTTGCGTGAAAGAACAGTGGAAAACTATTGAGGGAAAATCAGCCTCAGTACATCCAGCAGAGATTTGAACCTTGACCTCCCCATCACTGGCAAACCAGATCAGATGATTTTAATGTTTAATTCACGTGCTCATCAATGTGGTTTATTATCTTGGTTTTTGTTTTGAAAGAAAAAGGGTAGTCTAATCATTTAATAATTTAAAACACGATGAAGAAATATTTGTGATCTCAAAAATTACTGTTTACTACAATCTATTTGCTTAATATTTTTCCAATACTAATGTAGAACACGAGTTAAATTCAATACTTTTGAGAATTTTATCATATAAGTGTTTAATTACATTTCTTGAATATTTATCATGAGCATCGCAGCATTTGACCAGAAAATTTTGAAATAAAGAGAAAAAGTTACGGTAAAATCTCACACTCGCCATTAAAAATATTTAAAAAAAAAACCGGTTGAGATTACGACACGTATAACATTAAATGAAATGTTTCTACAAAAGCAATATTTAATTATTTTGTTCAACAATATTTTATGTTTAAAAAACATAATGAAAGGGACATTACTCATTACCCCACGTCCCTCCACCATATTTATTGACATATTCAAGGTAATGTCCAAGTGGTCAAGCTATGACCACATATTTTGATATTTGTTTTTCGTAATTTGGAACACTAAGAGGATCCTCATTACAAGGCTCTCTCCACATTATATCACACACACACCACACATCACACGTCCGGAATGCAGGGTAAGGTGGGGCCACTTGCAACCTCGGGCAGACGTTCTAAAACACCTGCACACTTAGCGAAGATATGCTTCTGTGAGAATGGTTTACTTAACATCTTCCTGTCTATCCTTGAGGCGTGTAGGTCTCAATCAACGGTGTAGATAAGTGGTTTGGGGTGCTGGTTAACAATAATTAAACTTGTTCATTTTTAATGTGAGAACACGACTATGGCCGGTTACAAAATGGTTTCCTATTTTAAAATTGGTGAAACAACATTTCATTGTAAAGGGTTTCAAAAACACGTCGTGATATTATTTAACTGAGCGTTTAAAAGTCAGCGTGCCAGTTTCATTATTTCTCGATATCACTTTGTATATTGAAAAATTAAACCTGGACATGGTGATTGAAACTGAGACCCTTAGCCTAACCCATCAACGCTCCATCAATGAGTGAAAAATAATTTATAGCTCAGTGGTAGAGTATTGGTGCACCAAAGAAAGTGTCCCAGGGTTCGAGTACTGTGGCCAGGTGTAGCTTTTCAATTATTTAAAAATATGAGACTAGATACGACTATATAACCATAACCTAAATAACATTTCGATCTTAAGAGTTTATCTGGTTCTCTATAATTGATTGGACAAGTGTTTACCTTTTAATTTATCGCACCCTCGGGTAGAGGAAGTATTGCGACCGTCAAAAAAATCTCTGTATCTAGGGTTTTCATAGGGTTCCTCAAAAGAGTTTTTTTTAAATTATTTAATCCTAATGTTAGAGTTAGTTTACTTAAGGGTGAAAAGATAAAAAATAATCAATTTCTCAAAATATTCTGGTTAAATTTATAATCCAAACACTATTTAACGCTACAAACCAAATGTCAATTCTCATTTTCCCACTAAAATGACTTTGAAGGAACATTACATAAACCGAAATATCAAATTTTGATCATATCTTTGAAACTATTTGAGGTACAAAATACCTTATATATGTAAAGTTATAGTACTATTAAAATACGATAGCCATTATTTGAATTTTTTTTAAACCAATAGTTTCTGAAACATTGGAAACTATATTTTTTAAACCGAGTTCTAGGAAATTGTTTGTGAAAATAGATGTTAATTTGACCTCAACATATTTCTGTAACAGTGTATATTAGTTCATTTATGTGCTCTGATAGAATGTTTCTGCATCACCGTCTATTATTTTGTCTTCCATCGTTTACGAGCTTTGAGTAGCCTAAATACCTTAATTTTGAGTCATCATAAATTTATTTCAATTTCTCCATATGATATGTAATCAATATTATAATAAAAAGAATGGAACATTCAGGTGTAATTTGATATATTAAGGTGGGATAGAAGGATATAAAGATAAGGAAGTTATTTTCTCATTTTTTTTAGCAAAAATATTTTTAGATATTATAATTATAATAGTGTTTAATAGACTTAATTATTTTAATTTTCTACAGAGGGGTAGTTTCAACATTTCATAAATGTTTATCAAAACTTAAGCACATTCGTAGAATATGAGAAACTTTTTAAATGACGGCACAAAGTTTTCATAAAATTCCACGATGTAAACGAAAAATATTGAATAAATGTTGAAAATATATATAAAACTAAACTAAATTATTCTACTAAAGCATTATTTTAGTTTTATTGTAATCAAAAATTAAAAACTGTATATGAAAAATATACTGATATGAGATCACGCTCGCTTCAATTCCCACCTTAAACAAATAAGTGTTTTAGGAAAAAATAATTTTTAATCCAATTACATGTGAAAATAAATCTCATCTGCTAAAGCGTGCCTTTGTTTTTAGTGAAAAAAAAACCCACCACAAGTTCACAATTTAAATTTAGCACAAACTAATACATAGTTTTATGGCATGTAGATGTGAATAAGAGAAAATAATTGTTTCCCTATGTATTTATATAGAGCCTATTTGAGTTGAAGATAAAACTTACAGACATTTTTATGTGTTTGTCATGTCTTTATCTCTTCCTCATTCCTAACCAATTAATGTTTTTTTAATACCACGTATTTTCAGTTTATACATGTTATAGTTATTCAAACGGGGTAGGGATGAGGAAGGAGGAATTTTAGAGGTAATCTACTCGCATTTGCGTGGAGGAAGAGTGGGAAACAAATGTAGGAAAAACCGCTCTCAGTAGACAACACCGGAATCTGATCGGCGGGCCAGTCTAGCAAAAGGGACACCTTAGACCATTTCGGCCACTCAAGCGTGTCCAATTGGTGTTAGTATGTGAATAGCTGGGAGGGGTAGTAAGACCAAAGAAAAACAAGCCCAGTCACATAAATGAGACATTGTTGGGGATTATTCCAACAATTAAATAGTTTTCTTTCAAATAAGAGTTTCTTAAACCCCCTCGAGATAAACATCAGTTCAATTTTTCTTGATTTTCTTCATCTTTAATTCCTGTGTTTTATTTCATTGCGTCTTAGTAACCTTCTAGGTTATACATACCCCCAGTTCACCTGCCAGGATTTGAACCATATCCCTGTCACACAGTATAACACGAGGCTGACGCGTTAGACCAGACATGCCAAACTTGCAGCCCGCGAGCCGCATGTGGTTCGATCCATGATTCTGGGCGGCTCACAAACCTTTTGATGAATCAAAATACAATGCAGTCAAGAGCACCCATGTTGGTTTTCTAAATGGGGGGTGAATTGGAGTCTCAACAAGTGTGTTACACCACCCTTCTCAAGAGGAAATTTCAGAAATTTAATCTTGTGGGAGGGAATTTAAGACCATATGAACAAAATTCTGAACTATGGGTTTCAAAAGACAATTTTAGCAAGAAAAAAATTCTGAAATTTATCCAAAAAATAAAATTTAGCCTTAGCCTGAAAAAAAAAACATGACATTTTTCACAAGTTAAGCGAAAATAACATAATGAAAAGAAAGCTTTTGAAGATGAAGTGGGAGGAAATATACATTTGGTCATTCTTATCTTTGTAAACGCGGATATTGATGAGTCAAAATCGATAGTAGCAATTGAAGCCAAATCACACATACAGCATTTTCTTTTTTTCATAAAAATTAACAAAAAAGCTACATTTCTAGGAGCTATAAAAGGGGGCTGGCGTCCTCCTTATCACCAATTTATGGGCTTCCGCGAATGCGAACCGAATCATTTTACTATAAATATTATAGAAATATACGATTTGAGAGTATGGCATAAACTTTGGTCGTTATTTGGGGAATTTTAGCAAGTTAGGTTGGTGTACCAATTTTTACTCTTTACCATTGAATATTACTTATCAAAAATGGTTCAATATGTACACCATATGCGCAGTGTTTGGCAATATAGACATTTGGAAATACATGCTATTACTAAGTCAATAAGTTGTCATCTCGCTGCTTTCAAAGAATGTAAAACTCAGAATAAGGTCTATATGCCTACAACACAATAATTTTACTAGTTCTCTAAGGTTGTTAAAGGTAGTCTATTACCTTACGTGATGAATATATATCTAGGGTGTTCGAAAATAAGGCGCTTAGGAAGTTATTTGGTTCAAATAGAGCTGAGGCGACTGGGGAGTGGAGAAGGCTACATAATTATGAGTTACATATACTATACTAATTACAAGACAACGTTAGGATAATCAAGTCTGGTAGATTGCGGTGGGCAGGACATGCAGCGCGAACGGGAGAGTCTAGAACCTTGTTCAGGGTACAGACTGGCCAACACTGCCCTACTAGACCATACCGCCACCGATGAGTTCCCCTACAAGCGACACCGCCTTGAAGAAGTGGTGTGTGAGTCCTGACAAAAAAACATAACGTCATCCTGTCAGTAATAAGGTGTCGTAAAAAGTGCATGGTATTATAGCAGGATTTATTACCTGGTTAGAATCTAAGGCCGTTTTCCGTGAAGTGTTAATGGGCTTGCGGCTACTCTTTGACTAGCAGCCTGGGGACCGATTGACTGGGGGGGGTGAGGAATACGGGTTTAACAGACACCTGTACTTGCACATGTGGGAATAATGGCTCATACATTCTGTTTTGCCTCCAACGGGAAGGTCCAGGCTCGAATATCTGCTAGATGCACTGAGGGTGTCTTTCCCATGGTAGTTTCTCTGGACACAAATTAGGGTATATTTCCTTTACATTTTACCTTTATAGTCTATGCCCTTTAAGTATAATTAAAATCTGTATAGTTGGTATGGGTTGCAAGCAGCTTTGAAGTGCTAAGATAAGGGGTGGGAATGAGGGTGAGGGGAAAGAGGCGAGGGGGGAAAAAGGGTTCTTTTAAATTTTAATTTGTTAATTTGGAGGGCCAGCAGGGTTTTTCAGTAAACACACTCTAATTAATCTAGTAGACAGGGACAAAATCTCGATCTGAGAGACTGAGGGGTGGATGTTGGAGTGTTCCATAAAATCCACCATCATCCCTATGTTACCATAAATATGTAGTTTAATTCTCAGATATCTAGAACTCATGATTTAAAATTCTGTACATAAATATTACTAAAATTTATTTAAACATGAAGGAATAATGAGGACCACTTAAAGGATAAGTATGAATAATTATAAAGTACAAGTATTTGTACAAGGAAAGTGTTCTGTACCCAACTGTTCAATTTTAGAATCCATTACTTAAAATATTTAGTAGTTTCTTATTAAAAAAAAAAGCATTAATACTCGGAACAAAAGTAGTATTAACTACTTTGAGTGGTCTCTTTGATATTTATGGATGCTAAAATTGGGTGGTTGTTGAACAAAACCATTTATTTATGGTACAAAACGGTACAAAACTTTGACATTGTAAAAAAATCCAATCATTATACATCTGGAGTGAACGCTTTGATATGCTAAATATTCAAAATAAGTACAGGTATTAAACCCTTTCTTTGTTGTATAAAGTGCTAGAAAACTGATGCAAAACTTTGGTGCTGCAAACATTTCAATATTTAAAAATGGTACAGCAGCATTAATTGACCCATGCCTCACACGTTTTGAATGTTATGTTATTGAATGACGGATAACGACATCTTTTAAAGCCTTCATTACGGTAAAAGTTAATTTTGACCATCGATAGCCCGGTTGCAAACTTGAGCCGGTAAGCTCTTCCAAATTTTACAACCCCAACCCCCTCATTTCCATCCTTTGTTTGTCTCTTTCTTCAAAAAGAGAAATAATCTTTTTCATATGGTATCTTATCTGGCCGCATGGTAGCGCCACTGCTGTTTTAGTGCTGTCTAGCGGTAGATACTGAACTATAGGCTCTCTTATGTCAGGAATTCTGGGAATAGAAGGCCCTTTTTCTTAACAGAAGCTTTCTATATAGCAGTAATTTGGTAAGTTTAAAAGAAACTCCAGACCAGGAACTCTACCAAAATCAGGACATAGTTTCAAATTTAATTGGGTTTCATAGATTTTTGTCCATTTTCTTGTATCTTCTATCAGTATATATACATTATAAACGGCTCTCTGTTTACTGGCTCAAATTATGCAGTACATTAATACATTTTAAAACGCACTTTAGTGGTGGCCGTTGTGATCTAACTTGCGACTCTCACAGTAGAATAGACTGCTGATGACCAGTAGATTGAGGTTCGAATCTCGGTAATGTGTATGAAGATGGTTTTCTAAAATGGTTTTCCAAACACCCTACACGCAAATTCTGGTACCTTTCCTATAAATAATCTTCTTAGTTCCTAAAACCATCAGCGCAATTAGTACATAATTGTATAGCCCGAAGTGGTAGTAATACGTGGCGCTAAATAAAAACATAATAATAAAGTTCACAACCCCCTTTTACTTTCTCGCTATATAACAGGTAGAGAAAGTATTGTGATCGTTTACAAAATCAAATTCAATATTTTGACAAATCTTGACGTTTCATGACCCCCCCGAATCCAAAATGTTGTTTTTGACTTTACGTCTGTCTATCTATCTGTCTGTACCTCCAATAGAGCCTAAACTATTTTACCAATCTGGCTAAAACTTGGTATCTAGGGTTTTCATAGGGTTGCCCCGATATGTTTTTGGAATTGGATATCTAATCCTAAAATTAAGGGTAGTTTACTCAAGGGAAAATAGGAGAAAAAGTAGATTTTCTAAAAATCTGCTCTAACGATTTTGATTAAATTTCATTTCTAAACATTTCTAAATATTCCAAACAAAATGGATTTTCTTAATATTTTGGCAAAATGACTTTATGGGCTCCGGTCTTATGCGTAAATTATCTTTTTTTTTATAATATCTCCTAAACTATTTAAGATATAAAATTACTTATCGTTACAAATATGCAAGCCTTTCATAATACAAATATTTTAAAAGAAGCACATTTTTATAGAACAAATAACTTTCAAGCTATACGTAAATATATATATTTTTTAACTTTATGAACACATAAGGTAAAGTATAGCAACAGCAAAAGAAAATATAACATGAAATGTTTTGGATGTCAAAAGTCTCAAAAACCCCCCAAAATAAAAATTGGTTTTTAAATT
>JBCFYV010003815.1:0-10391 GCA_039000515.1 Timema cristinae
TTTGACTAAAAATGACGAAAATAAAGAATTGTCATTTCTGGACGATTTCAAAGACGATGATTTTCGAAATCGAGATATGAGCTCGATTATATTTCTTAGAACTTTAACTAATATTATATAGAACCTAAATAAAATAATTTTAAAACTTAAGAAAAAATTTTTACTAAAATTTAGAAAAAAGAAGTTCATTTTTAGATTTTTAAAACGAAAAGAATTGGTAAATAATTTGGTTGACAACTGTATATTTTAACTGAATTATGATAAAAATCAATAAAGTAATTTAACAATTTTTCGATTGATAAAATGCGAAATAAATTATCATTATGGCGATTTATAAACAATATTTGAAATTATAAACTTATTAAGTTTTTAACAATTATGAAATTTTATTAAAAACTAAAAAGTTATTTGAAGATTTAACAATTTTACTAAAAGTTAGAAATAAAGAAATTCATTTTATAAGATTTTTAAACACGAAAATATCAGTATTAAGATTTTGAGATGTTCATAATAATATAAATGAATAGTTTTAGATTATGAAAATCAACTGAATAAGTTATTTTGAACATTTAACATTTGACTAAAATTAGAAAATAAAGAATGTCATTTCATAAATTTAAAGAGATGATTCTAGAAATCAGAATTTTACTCGATTGATAATTCCCAATTTAACTGATTATGTACAGAACCTTAATTAAATTAATTTGAAAATCTTTAACAATTTTATAAATGTTAGAATTAAGAAATTATTATTAAGATTTCAAAACTAAAAAATTGTAGATGTTTTGGTTGACATTCAATTTTAATGAATTAATAATAAGAATCTAATAAATATTTCTGAACAACTTGTTGATTTGTAAAAATAAAATAATGAATTGTCATTTTAGAACGATTCAACAAGATCGAAGATCTAATAATATAATTTGAGATGATTGAGTTCCATCATTTTAATTAAAAATATTTACAGAACTTAAAAAGTTATTTTGAAAATTATGAAATAATTTTATTACAATTGAAATAAAGAAGTATTCTTTTCAAGATTTCAAAAACTAAAAAATGGTATTAGTTTGGTTACGATGTCATATTTAACGAATTAAAAATACGAACTTAAAAAGTTATTTAAACTTGTTTAAAGTTTGATAAAATCAAAATAAAGAATTAGTCATTTTGACGAGTTTAAATGAAGTTTTGAAAGAAAATTGAATTGAATATATTAATGAATATTCTAGTTTACAAACCTTAAAAAAGTTATTTTGACAACTTTAAAATTTTTACAAACGTTAAAATAAAGAGAATATTTTTAAGATTTTCAAAACACGAAAAATCTGATTCAGTTTGTACGGGAATTTAACGAATGTATGTACGAATCTAATAGTTTTTGAAATTGTTTACTTAAAAAATACGAAAATAAAGATTGTATTGACGATTCAAGACAATTCAAATCGAGAATAGTGATATATTCTATTTAACTAAAAAGTAAGACCTAATAAGTTTTTGAACAATTATAACATTAAAACTAAGAAATAAAGAATTCATTTCTAGATTCAACAGAAGATGATCATTTGGTGAGTCATTTTACGAATAAGAAACTAATAAAATTTTACTTGAAAAATACAATAATTATTTTGATTAAACTAAAGTATGGTGTTGAGATTCAATTAACGATATAAAGACTAATAAATTTTTAAACTGAACTTTTGATAAAAATGACGAAAATAAAGAATTGTCATTTCTGGACGATTTCAACAGACGATGATTCTCGAAATCGAGAATATGGCTCGATGATGATTCCATCATTTAACTGAATATATAGTTACAGAACCTTAAATAAAGTTATTTTGAACAACTTATGAACAAATTTTACTAAAACGTTAAGAAATAAAGAAGATCATTTTCTAAGATTTCAAAACACGAAAAGAATTGGTATGTCAGTTTGGTTGACGAGTGTCATATTTTAACTGAATGTATAGATACAGCAACTCTAATAAAGTTATTTTGAAAACTTGTTTAGCGTTTTGACTAAAAATGACGAAAATAAAGAATTGTCATTTCTGGACGATTTCACAGACGTGATTCTCGAAATCGAGAATATGCGCTCGATTGATGATTTCCATCATTTAACTGAATATATAGTTACAGAACCTTAAATAAAGTTATTTGAACAACTTATGAACAAATTTTACTAAAACGTTAAGAAATAAAGAAGATTCATTTTCTAAGATTTCAAAACACGAAAAGAATTGTATGTCAGTTTGGTTGACGAGTGTCATATTTTAACTGAATTATAGATACAGCAACTCTAATAAAGTATTTTGAACAACTTGTTAGCGTTTTGACTAAAAATGACGAAAATAAAGAATTGTCATTCTGGACGATTCAACAGACGATGATTCTCGAAATCGAGAATATGGCTCGATTGATGATTCCATCATTTACTGAATATATATTAAGAACCTTAAATAAGTTATTTGAACAACTTAGAACAAATTTACTAAAACTTAGAAATAAAGAAGATTCATTTCTAAGATTTCAAAACACGAAAAGAATCTGGTATTCAGTTTGGTTGACGAGTGTCATATTTAACTGAATGTATGATACACACTCTAATAAAGTTATTTTGAACAACTGTTACTTTTGACTAAAATGACGAAAATAAGAATTGTCATTTCTGGCGATTTCAACAGACGATGATTTCGAAATCGAGAATAGCGCTCGATTGATGATTCCATCATTAACTGAATATATAGTTACAGAACTTAAATAAAGTATTGAACAACTTATGAACAAATTTTACTAAAACGTTAAGAATAAAGAAGATTCATTTTTAAGATTTCAAAACACGAAAGAATCGTATGTCAGTTTGGTTGACGAGTGTCATATTTTAACTGAGTATAGATACCACCTAATAAGTTATTTGAACAACTTGTTACTTTGACAAACTGTTGCTTCATCAAACGCGAATTGGTCGATTGATGATCTCTTATGAATAGTCAGACCTTAAATAAGTATTTTGAAATTGAACAAATTTTACTAAAGTAAATAAAGAATTCATTCTAGATTTCAAACAAAAAAATGGTATGTCAGTTTGGTTGACGGTGTCATATTTTACATGTATAGATACAGCACTCTATATATTGAACAATTTTTTGAGCGTTTGACTAAAAATGACGAAATAAAGAATTGTCTTCTGGACGATTCAACAGACGATGATTCCGAAATCGAGAAATGGCTCGATTGATGATTTCCATCATTAACTGAATATATATTAAGAACCTTAAATAAAGTTATTTTGAACAACTATGAACAAATTTTACTAAAACTTAGAAATAAAGAAGATTCATTTTCTAAGATTTCAAAAGAAAAGAATCTGGTAGTCGTTTGTTGACGATGTCATATTTTACTGAATGTTGATACACAACTCTAATAAAGTTATTTTGAACAACTTGTTTACATTTTGACTAAAAATGACGAAAATAAAGAATGTCATTCTGGCGATTTCAACAGACATGATTCTCGAAATCGAGAATATGCTCGATGAGATTCCATCATTTAACTGAATATATAGTTACAGAACCTAAATAAAGTTATTTTGAACAACTTAGAACAAATTTTACTAAAACGTTAGAAATAAAGAAGATCATTTTCTAAGATTTCAAAACACGAAAGAATTGGTATGTCAGTTGGTTGACGAGTGTCATATTTTAACTGAAGTATAGATACAGCAACTCTAATAAAGTTATTTGAACAACTTGTTTAGCGTTTTGACTAAAAATGACGAAAATAAAGAATTCATTTCTGACATTTCAACAGACGATGATTCCGAAATCGAGAATATGCGCTCGATTGATGATTTCCTCATTAACTGAATATATAGTTACAGAACCTAAATAAAGTTATTTTGAACACTTATGACAAATTTTACTAAAACGTTAAGAATAAGAAATTCATTTTCTAAATTTCAAAACACAAAAAATCTGGTATGTCAGTTTGTTGACAGTGTCATTTTAACTGAATGAAAAATACAGAACTCTATAAAGTTATTTTGAACAACTTGTTTACTTTTGACTAAAAATGACGAAAATAAAATTGTCATTTCTGGACGATTTAAAGACGATATTCTCGAAATCGAATATGCGCTCGATTGATATTTCCATCATTAACTGAATATATAGTTACAAACCTTAATAAAGTTATTTTAACAACTTATGACAATTTTACTAAAACGTTAGAAATAAAGAAGATTATTTTCTAAGATTTCAAAACACGAAAAGACTGTATGTCAGTTTGGTTGACGAGTGCATATTTTAACTGAATGTATAGATACAGCAACTCTAATAAAGTTATTTTGAACAACTGTTTACGTTTTGACTAAAAATGACGAAAATAAAGAATTGTCATTTCTGGACGATTTCAACAGACGATGATTCTCGAAATCGAGAATATGCGCTCGATTGATGATTTCCATCATTTAACTGAATATATAGTTACAGAACCTTAAATAAAGTTATTTTGAACAACTTATGAACAAATTTTACTAAAACGTTAAGAAATAAAGAAGATTCATTTTCTAAGATTTCAAAACACGAAAAGAATCTGGTATGTCAGTTTGGTTGACGAGTGTCATATTTTAAATGAATGTATAGATACAGCAACTCTAATAAAGTATTTTGAACAACTTGTTTAGCGTTTTGACTAAAAATGACGAAAATAAAGAATTGTCATTTCTGGACGATTTCAACAGACGATGATTCTCGAAATCGAGAATATGCGCTCGATTGATGATTTCCATCATTTAACTGAATATATAGTTACAGAACCTTAAATAAAGTTATTTTGAACAACTTATGAACAAATTTTACTAAAACGTTAAGAAATAAAGAAGATTCATTTTCTAAGATTTCAAAACACGAAAAGAATCTGGTATGTCAGTTTGGTTGACGAGTGTCATATTTTAACTGAATGTATAGATACAGCAACTCTAATAAAGTTATTTTGAACAACTTGTTTAGCGTTTTGACTAAAAATGACGAAAATAAAGAATTGTCATTTCTGGACGATTTCAACAGACGATGATTTCGAAATCGAGAATATGCGCTCGATTGATGATTTCCATCATTTAACTGAATATATAGTTACAGAACCTTAAATAAAGTTATTTTGAACAACTTATGAACAAATTTTACTAAAACGTTAAGAAATAAAGAAGATTCATTTTCTAAGATTTCAAAACACGAAAAGAATCTGGTATGTCAGTTTGGTTGACGAGTGTCATATTTTAACTGAATGTATAGATACAGCAACTCTAATAAAGTTATTTTGAACAACTTGTTACATTTTGACTAAAAATGACGAAAATAAAGAATTGTCATTTCTGGACGATTTCAACAGACGATGATTCTCGAAATCGAGAATATGCGCTCGATTGATGATTTCCATCATTTAACTGAATATATAGTTACAGAACCTTAAATAAAGTTATTTTGAACAACTTATGAACAAATTTTACTAAAACGTTTAAGAAATAAAGAAGATTCATTTTCTAAGATTTCAAAACACGAAAAGAATCTGGTATGTCAGTTTGGTTGACGAGTGTCATATTTTAACTGAATGTATAGATACAGCAACTCTAATAAAGTTATTTTGAACAACTTGTTTAGCGTTTTGACTAAAAATGACGAAAATAAAGAATTGTCATTTCTGGACGATTTCAACAGACGATGATTCTCGAAATCGAGAATATGCGCTCGATTGATGATTTCCATCATTTAACTGAATATATAGTTACAGAACCTTAAATAAAGTTATTTTGAACAACTTATGAACAAATTTTACTAAAACGTTAAGAAATAAAGAAGATTCATTTTCTAAGATTTCAAAACACGAAAAGAATCTGGTATGTCAGTTTGGTTGACGAGTGTCATATTTTAACTGAATGTATAGATACAGCAACTCTAATAAAGTTATTTTGAACAACTTGTTTACCTTTTGACTAAAATGACGAAAATAAAGAATTGTCATTTCTGGACGATTTCAACAGACGATGATTCTCGAAATCGAGAATATGCGCTCGATTGATGATTTCCATCATTTAACTGAATATATAGTTACAGAACCTTAAATAAAGTTATTTTGAACAACTTATGAACAAATTTTACTAAAACGTTAGAAATAAAGAAGATTCATTTTCTAAGATTTCAAAACACGAAAAGAATCTGGTATGTCAGTTTGGTTGACGAGTGTCATATTTTAACTGAATGTATAGATACAGCAACTCTAATAAAGTTATTTTGAACAACTTGTTTAGCGTTTTGACTAAAAATGACGAAAATAAAGAATTGTCATTTTGGACGATTTCAACAGACGATGATTCTCGAAATCGAGAATATGCGCTCGATTGATGATTTCCATCATTTAACTGAATATATAGTTACAGAACCTTAAATAAAGTTATTTTGAACAACTTATGAACAAATTTTACTAAAACGTTAAGAAATAAAGAAGATTCATTTTCTAAGATTTCAAAACACGAAAAGAATTGGTATGTCAGTTTGGTTGACGAGTGTCATATTTTAACTGAATGTATAGATACAGCAACTCTAATAAAGTTATTTTGAACAACTTGTTTAGCGTTTTGACTAAAAATGACGAAAATAAAGAATTGTCATTTCTGGACGATTTCAACAGACGATGATTCTCGAAATCGAGAATATGCGCTCGATTGATGATTTCCATCATTTAACTGAATATATAGTTACAGAACCTTAAATAAAGTTATTTTGAA
This sequence comes from Timema cristinae, assembly GCA_039000515.1. Classification (NCBI taxonomy): domain Eukaryota; kingdom Metazoa; phylum Arthropoda; class Insecta; order Phasmatodea; family Timematidae; genus Timema; species Timema cristinae. Next base: position 6,782 of record JBCFYV010003815.1, read on the forward strand.
CAACTTATGAACAAATTTTACTAAAACGTTAAGAAATAAAGAAGATTCATTTTCTAAGATTTCAAAACACGAAAGAATCTGGTATGTCAGTTTGGTTGACGAGTGTCATATTTTAACTGAATGTATAGATACAGCAACTCTAATAAAGTTATTTTGAACAACTTGTTTAGCGTTTTGACTAAAAATGACGAAAATAAAGAATTGTCATTTCTGGACGATTTCAACAGACGATGATTCTCGAAATCGAGAATATGCGCTCGATTGATGATTTCCATCATTTAACTGAATATATAGTTACAGAACCTTAAATAAAGTTATTTTGAACAACTTATGAACAAATTTTACTAAAACGTTAAGAAATAAAGAAGATTCATTTTCTAAGATTTCAAAACACGAAAGAATCTGGTATGTCAGTTTGGTTGACGAGTGTCATATTTTAACTGAATGTATAGATACAGCAACTCTAATAAAGTTATTTTGAACAACTTGTTTAGCGTTTTGACTAAAAATGACGAAAATAAAGAATTGTCATTTCTGGACGATTTCAACAGACGATGATTCTCGAAATCGAGAATATGCGCTCGATTGATGATTTCCATCATTTAACTGAATATATAGTTACAGAACCTTAAATAAAGTTATTTTGAACAACTTATGAACAAATTTTACTAAAACGTTAAGAAATAAAGAAGATTCATTTTCTAAGATTTCAAAACACGAAAAGAATCTGGTATGTCAGTTTGGTTGACGAGTGTCATATTTTAACTGAATGTATAGATACAGCAACTCTAATAAAGTTATTTTGAACAACTTGTTTAGCGTTTTGACTAAAAATGACGAAAATAAAGAATTGTCATTTCTGGACGATTTCAACAGACGATGATTCTCGAAATCGAGAATATGCGCTCGATTGATGATTTCCATCATTTAACTGAATATATAGTTACAGAACCTTAAATAAAGTTATTTTGAACAACTTATGAACAAATTTTACTAAAACGTTAAGAAATAAAGAAGATTCATTTTCTAAGATTTCAAAACACGAAAAGAATCTGGTATGTCAGTTTGGTTGACGAGTGTCATATTTTAACTGAATGTATAGATACAGCAACTCTAATAAAGTTATTTTGAACAACTTGTTTAGCGTTTTGACTAAAAATGACGAAAATAAAGAATTGTCATTTCTGGACGATTTCAACAGACGATGATTCTCGAAATCGAGAATATGCGCTCGATTGATGATTTCCATCATTTAACTGAATATATAGTTACAGAACCTTAAATAAAGTTATTTTGAACAACTTATGAACAATTTTACTAAAACGTTAAGAAATAAAGAAGATTCATTTTCTAAGATTTCAAAACACGAAAAGAATCTGGTATGTCAGTTTGGTTGACGAGTGTCATATTTTAACTGAATGTATAGATACAGCAACTCTAATAAAGTTATTTTGAACAACTTGTTTAGCGTTTTGACTAAAAAATGACGAAAATAAAGAATTGTCATTTCTGGACGATTTCAACAGACGATGATTCTCGAAATCGAGAATATGCGCTCGATTGATGATTTCCATCATTTAACTGAATATATAGTTACAGAACCTTAAATAAAGTTATTTTGAACAACTTATGAAAAATTTTACTAAAACGTTAAGAAATAAAGAAGATTCATTTTCTAAGATTTCAAAACACGAAAAGAATTGGTATGTCAGTTTGGTTGACGAGTGTCATATTTTAACTGAATGTATAGATACAGCAACTCTAATAAAGTTATTTTGAACAACTTGTTTAGCGTTTTGACTAAAAATGACGAAAATAAAGAATTGTCATTTCTGGACGATTTCAACAGACGATGATTCTCGAAATCGAGAATATGCGCTCGATTGATGATTTCCATCATTTAACTGAATATATAGTTACAGAACCTTAAATAAAGTTATTTTGAACAACTTATGAACAAATTTTACTAAAACGTTAAGAAATAAAGAAGATTCATTTTCTAAGATTTCAAAACACGAAAAGAATCTGGTATGTCAGTTTGGTTGACGAGTGTCATATTTTAACTGAATGTATAGATACAGCAACTCTAATAAAGTTATTTTGAACAACTTGTTTAGCGTTTTGACTAAAAATGACGAAAATAAAGAATTGTCATTTCTGGACGATTTCAACAGACGATGATTCTCGAAATCGAGAATATGGCTCGATTGATGATTTCCATCATTTAACTGAATATATAGTTACAGAACCTTAAATAAAGTTATTTTGAAAACTTATGAACAAATTTTACTAAAACGTTAAGAAATAAAGAAGATTCATTTTCTAAGATTTCAAAACACGAAAAGAATTGGTATGTCAGTTTGGTTGACGAGTGTCATATTTTAACTGAATGTATAGATACAGCAACTCTAATAAAGTTATTTTGAACAACTTGTTTAGCGTTTTGACTAAAAATGACGAAAATAAAGAATTGTCATTTCTGGACGATTTCAACAGACGATGATTCTCGAAATCGAGAATATGCGCTCGATTGATGATTTCCATCATTTAACTGAATATATAGTTACAGAACTTAAATAAGTTATTTTGAACAACTTATGAACAAATTTTACTAAAACGTTAAGAAATAAAGAAGATTCATTTTCTAAGATTTGACTAAAATGACGAAAATAAAGAATTGTCATTTCTGGACGATTTCAACAGACGATGATTCTCGAAATCGAGAATATGCGCTCGATTGATGATTTCCATCATTTAATGAATATATAGTTACAGAACCTTAAATAAAGTTATTTTGAACAACTTATGAACAAATTTTACTAAAACGTTAAGAAATAAAGAAGATTCATTTTCTAAGATTTCAAAACACGAAAAGAATCTGGTATGTCAGTTTGGTTGACGAGTGTCATATTTTAACTGAATGTATAGATACAGCAACTCTAATAAAGTTATTTTGAACAACTTGTTTAGCGTTTTGACTAAAAATGACGAAAATAAAGAATTGTCATTTCTGGACGATTTCAACAGACGATGATTCTCGAAATCGAGAATATGCGCTCGATTGATGATTTCCATCATTTAACTGAATATATAGTTACAGAACCTTAAATAAAGTTATTTTGAACAACTTATGAACAAATTTTACTAAAACGTTAAGAAATAAAGAAGATCATTTTCTAAGATTTCAAAACACGAAAAGAATCTGGTATGTCAGTTTGGTTGACGAGTGTCATATTTTAACTGAATGTATAGATACAGCAACTTAATAAAGTTATTTGAACAACTTGTTTAGCGTTTTGACTAAAAATGACGAAAATAAGAATTGTCATTTCTGGACGATTTACAACAGACGATGATTCTCGAAATCGAGAAATATGCGCTCGATTGATGATTTCCATCATTTAACTGAATATATAGTTACAGAACCTTAAATAAAGTTATTTTGAACAACTTATGAACTTTTGACTAAAAAAACGAAAAAAAAGAATTTTTTTTGGACGATTTCAACAGACGATGTTCTCGAAACGAGAATATGGCTCGATTGTGATTTCATCATTTAAATGAAATTAGTTAAAACTTAAATAAAATTTTTTGAACAACTTATGAACAA